>ML779722.1:317471-343438 GCA_009831015.1 Picea engelmannii | reverse complement strand
GGTTTGACAGGTTACTACCGCAAGTTTGTTCGGAACTATGGAAGAATAGCAACACCTTTAATGGCACTAACTAAGAAGGATTCATTTTCATGGACTCTAGAGGAAACTAAATCTTTTGAACAACTTAAAGAGGTGATGTGTAAGGCTCCTGTCTTGACCACTCCAAACTTCACAAAAACCTTTATTGTGGAATGTGATGCCTCGGGAATTGGAATTGGTGTTGTCCTAATGCAAGAAGGAAGGCCCTTGGCTTTTGAAAGTCGACCACTCAAAGGAAAGGACTTACACAAACCCATTTATGAGAAGGAAATGATGGAAATACTACATGCATTTAAGAAATGGCATCCTTACCTAATAGGTAGGCATTTCAAGGTCAAAACAGATCATGATAGTCTTAAATACTTCTTGGAACAAAGACTATCTTTAGAAGAATAACAAAATTGTGTAACCAAGATATTGGGTTATGATTTTGAAATCGTCTATAAAAAGGGGAAGCAAAATGTTGTTGCAGATGCACTCTCAAGAAAGGATGAAGATGTTGAGGCCTTTCTCTGTGTTATCTCGATCATCCAACCTGATTGGATAATAGAAGCAAGGGATGAATGGAAGAATGATGAAAAAGTGTGGACTCTCATTCAAAGGTTGCAGCAGGATTCCAGTGCATCAGATACATTTACCTGAAAAAATGATTCACTATGGTACAAAGATCGCTTATATTTATGTAATAACTCCCAGCTCAAACAAAAGGTACTATTGGAATTTCACACCTCTCCAGTAGGAGGGAACTCGGGATTTTTGAAAACCTACCATAGAGTCAAGAAGGATTTTTTTTGGGATGGCCTTAAAACTGATGTTCAAACGTTTGTGGTTGAATGTTTGGTTTTCCAACAAAATAAGGTGAAAACAATTAAGATCCCATGTCTTTTACAACCATTATCTATCCCAAGTCAGCGTTAGGAGGAGGTTTCCATGGATTTCATCATAGGGTTACCAAAGTATGAAGGAAAGAGTGTAATCATGGTGATTGTTGATAGATTGACCAAGTACACACACTTTTGTGCACTCTCTCATCCCTTCAAAGATAGTACAGTTGCCACTGCATTCATGGAGACAGTTCAAAAGCTACATGGCAGCCCAAAGATTATCATAAGTGACAGAGATCCCATCTTCACTGGACATTTTTGGACAGAATTATTTTGTTGTTTGGGTACTCAATTGGCTCATAGCTCATCCTATCATACTCAATATAATGAACAAACCTAGATAGTGAACAAATTCCTGAAAGGATAACTTCGTTGCTTTGTCTTTAATAAACAAACACAATGGTTCAAATGGTTACCATTGGTAGAATGGTGGTATAACACTTCCTTTCATACTGCAACAAAAATGACACCATTTATGGAACTTTATGGATACCACCCTCCTTCCATCACTTCTTCTATAAAAGAGAAATCTAAGGTTCAAGCAGTGGAACATCACATCGAGAATCAACAACAAGTTCTCCAAATCTTGAAGGACAACCTAACCATGGCACATAATCGCATGAAACAACAAGCAGATCAACATCGTAGTGAAAGAAGTTTTGAAGTAGGGGATTGGGTGTTTTTAAGACTACAACCATACAAACATATGTCCCTCAAGAAATCCAAGAAGGGATAACGAATTATCGCCAACGTACTATGGCCCTTATAAGGTGTTGCAAAAGATTGGTACTATGGCATACAAATTGGAGTTGCCTGCATCTTCATGAGTACACCTAGTTTTCCATGTTTCATACTTAAAGAAGGTTATAGGTGAAAAGATCCCAGTTCAAACTATATTTCCAGAACTTGATGAGGAAGGGAAAATCATATTGGAGCCTGAAGCCATCACTGAGACAAGAATTCACCAGCTAAGGAATAGGTCCATTTCAAAGTATCTCATTAAATGGAGGAAACTACCAGCTGAAGATTCCACTTGGGAAGTTGAGTCTTTTATACAGAAGCATCCAAAGTTACTCAAGCATTGCGGACAACACTTGTCTCAAGGGGAGGGGCATGTTAAGCCCTAATATTGGCTCATTACCCCCTTAATTGGGGCATATTATATTAGTAATGTTATTTTATTTATGTCAGCTTTAGGATATTAGTTGCAATTATACCTCCTAGTCTTGTATATATACCAAGGAAACATTTTCATTTTGAATCATCTTGTACTTGAACATTTAAGTGGGGTAAAAGGAGGTTGCCCCCTCGAAGAGGCTTATTATCTGAAATTATCTCTTTTTTAAGGCGTTGAGTACTTTTTCTGAGGTTTTTCTATGCTATATTTATATTTGGTTCTTAACTTATAGAGTAATATATTTCTAGAAGTGGAAGCTTCTATTAGGTCTTCTTGCATTGACTTATTCTCCTTTATTTATTAGGCCTTATTAACTAAGGGCAATATTTATTACATAGAAAATATATCCTACTAACTACTGACCCACGAAGAGGTGTTAGGATTAGATCCTAACAGAATTGAAGGAATGGTATTTTATAGTGTTACAGAAATTATGAATAACAAGTAAAAAAAACAAAAGTAATTACCTACCCCCAAACAAGAGGCATTGCAACTTTGATTTTTATATTGATAGAAGCAGGTTTTACAACCCAACTGGAGATAGGGAGATACACTAAATTCATATGCATAGGGTTGAAAGTGTCTCACATATCAAACAAAACTGGTTAATATCCAAAAAAAATATCTAGCCACTTTGGTTTTTGTACTAAGAGAAGCAAGTGTTTTATAGCAAGTAGTCATGGCCCATCAGGACTTTGTGCATATGAGTGTGGGGTTTAAAGCTTCCACAAATTAAACAAACACAATTACATATCCGAAACAAAATGCATTTCCATGTTGAATTTTGTATTGAGAGAATAAGTGTTTTACAACCAAGGTGAGGATGGGGGGATACGTCTACAAAACTTGTATATGTACATGGGTTTAAAGGTCTCTAAAAATCAAACAAAATCAATTAACTATATAAAATATAAAATGAAGTTAGATTACAATGCAGATTAACTTACCTAAAACTGGTGCTCCTCTTATCGATTGGGTACTTCTCGTGTTTCTATGATGCTCCTCGTGTTGCTCGGGTGTCGTATAGTATCCAATAATACCACTACCAATGCAAATTCTCTTAGAGAATGGTGGGTGCGGTGGGTATGGAGGTATCGCAGGTTTGAAGGTGGTAGGTATGATATGGAAATAACTGACCAAAATGACAGGGAAAGAAGCTGTGGAAGGAGAAATTCAATATATATATATATATATATATATATATATATATATATATATATAATAATAATAACACCTTTAACAGAGTTATTTTTTGGCCGAAAAACAATCGACAAAAAAAATATTTTGGCCCAACAATTATTTCGGTCGAACTATTGTTTCAGTCAAAAATATGGTTTCTGGACAAAACACATCCGACACACATATACTATGGAATAGATTTTGAGGGAACCATTATATTTAACATTCGGTCGAAAAAATGTTTTGGCCAAAAAGTTTGTTCAGCCAAAAAAGTTAAATTGGTCAGTTAAACAATTTCCATTAGCAATTTTCGTGACCCAATTCTTACAAAAGTGTTAGCCACTTTCATGATTTTATGCAGTTGGTTGTGCCACAATTGACAAGTCCATGACCGATAAAATAATATTTTCTCTCAAATAAGAGTAACTAGTTTAAAGAATGAGAGAAGGTATGCTAGTTGTTGTTGAAATCCGACCGTAATAATGTATACCAACCTCCAATATATAGAGAGTAAGGCACACTTCCCAAGAGGAGAATATGAGGATGTGTGAATGAGTAATTTAGAAATTAATGTTCACGAGGGAATAAGTGTGAGTGACTAATATGAAAGGATGAGTTATGTGTGAGAGTGTATATTCATGGCCAGTTAAAGGATCATACATGTGAGAGTCTGAGGGGTATTTAAGCTGATGTATCCAATAAATTTTTATTCATTCACAAGATCTAAAAATAATGAAAACACGCAAGAATGGAAGATACATCTATTTATTCCTTCTTCATTCTAACTATTACAATGGAATTTAATTTCAACCCCTTATAACTACCATTTGATATTTTCAAAAACTACTAATTTTATAAAAAAAACTAATTTTAGAAAAACAAATAATTTTAGAAAATTCTCGCATGACTCTAAAACTGACCAATAACTAAAATCTAACTAGAGAGATACTATTTTCAACTTGATTTTCTGATTAGGCGCATAAAATAAGAGATAACCAATAATTACTAATTTAAAAATTCCCCAAAAAATACTAAAACCCCAATTTGAAGCCTTATCTAAAGGAAATTGGAAGTCTCGAAACAATGTCTGATTTGAAGGATCGGATCGACACGATAATGAAATCTTCGAGACACAACTCCTTGTAAAAATTCATCCCAAATAGATAACCGAATCAAAATTTATGACCCTCGTAAATCCCTACATCATTCTCCTCTGGTTGAAAAGAATGCAACTCCTGCAAGTTATTGTCTTCAAACTGCTACCACTTAACGAGATCTAGTTCTAGAAATTCGCCCTCTGTAATCCATGTACTCTCTGTTGGTGCTACACCTTCCAACTGGACCAAATATTGATTATATTGGCCTTAATGAGTATGAAGGGTTTTCTTATCTAAAATAAGTGCAATCTTTTCATTTTTCTTTCTTGGAATGACTTGCTTCAAACCCACCTTCACCTCACTTTCATTACCTATATCGTTCCCATGGAAGATGTATAAATATCAATATCAATTGGTAAATCGACCTTCTAAGAATTTTTGTTAATTTTCTTGAGAATATTGTAAGGACCAATTTTCTTATACTTCAATTTATGGTACGTTCCTCTAGGAAACCACTCTTTCCATAAATAAACCATCACCAAATCACTTTCATTGAATACATGGTATTGTTGGTGAGTATCTCTTATAATGTGTTTATGTTCATTACTGGCCTACAATTTTTGTCTCACCAATTGCTGCAATTGTTGAATGTGTTCTACAAATGCTTCACCATCATCATTGATCCTATCCCCAAGTGTTAAATGCACAAAATGTAGGATGTTAGTGTCCTATAAATAGGTTGTTAGTATGTGAGTTAAAAAAATTTGATAGGTTAAATTCATGCCTTGGCCTCATAAAGACAATGGTATTGTTTTTCTTAGGTTATGAGTCAATGGGTTTGTGATTGATAATTTTGTTTGGGTAAGGTCATAAAATAAAGTTTGAGGCATCAAACATATGTTCTTTATGCAAAATATATGGGTTGTCATGTCACTAAAGAGTCATAATGAAATATCATGAAGTCATTTCAATTCAATTAAAGTTAGTCTTTTCATGGTCCAAAGAATTTCATGAGATAAAATATGTTGGAGGCATGTGGAACCATCAAGAAAATCATAGCGTTGCGCAAGTTGTTGTGCAACGTCCTAATGTTGTGCAATTAAGTATTAAGGTATGACAAGGTATGATAGGTATAATTTTTGGTTTAATTTAGTTTTATCATTCAAATTTTTCATCCTCCATGGGAATAAACTCCCAGATACCACTTTCCTTCTCTGAAAATCCATGAATATACCATCCAAGCATGTTGTGCATGGGTTGTAGGGGATGCTCCGCATCTTCAAATGACCTTGATTCCATACTCTCCAACTTCTATTTCAGATTCCTGGTTGAATTTTGAAAGGAAAACCTTTCTTATGAACCAAAAACTTCAAGCTTCACCTTAATTTCTTGTCCCTTGCTACATCGAATTCAATTTTTCTAATTCATTGTGCATATTCAAACGTTGTGTTTTACACTACGCACAATCCTTCTTTCTCATTTTCATGGGGAATTGATACATACCAACATCATGGAAAATCCAGAAGCAAGAAGAAGGAACACAAAGGGTGGTGATATTTTCATATTTGAACCTCAAGCACTAAGGCTAGTGAATTCATATCCAATAGTCAGAGCCTCTTTTGAACAAGTGGTTTGTATTAGGTTTTGTGAAAATCTTTATGGGTACAACATGGATGTGTCAAAGAAGTTTTCATTGAGTTTTAATGACATTGGGCCTAAGATGGGAAACATCCAGTTTCAGGTTTCTGAAGGCACCATCGCTACTGCAACAAATATCCCTGCTCATGGAGAACAATGGTTCAAAGGCGTGCAATTAGATCTATCCTACTATCATGAATGTTTGAAAAATCAATTTAGAAACACTGATTTTCGAGCCACCATACCCATAGAACTTCTACTAGAGAATCATAGCAATTTATTTAGGGTAATTCAAAGGTTATTTACATGCGAAAGGAGATTCACTAGGGTTTACCAATATCATATCAGGCTCTTAATGCATTTCATTGGTAGGAAACCCTTGAATATTCCATATTACCTTTTCATAAGCCTAGGGAAGGGTAACAGAGTACAAGTAAGGAGAGATCAAGGAGAACCTATACTTTTCCATTTTTCTTGGATTAAGTTGTTGGTATTAGAATATCTTAGAAATATGAATTAGGATTGGGAAGCTTTTGCAACATCATCATAGATAGCAATTGATTCTTTAAACAACCCTCAAAGCATGAGAGATACATATTCATCAGTAGAAAATACCACCACATATGTCCATGAAAGTTCTGTAAATAAAAGGAAAAATAAAAATGAGTAACCTGTAGTAATTCAACAAGCTAAAAAGATGGTGAAAAAGATCCAATTTTCCCTAGAAGAGGTCACAACCCCTAGCAAACCAATTAATTGGTTAGAAGATAAAATAATGTCCACCATGCACACATCACAAGCACCTGAGGAATATCCAAAAGGCTTGACATAATTTCCTAGTGACAAAGACAACGTGGTCATCGAGTTGCAAGAACAATTAAGAAAAGTCCATTTTGTCATAGCACAGTTGCAACATGAAAACAAAGAAATGAAGAAAAAAGATTTGGAATAGGCCTCCAAGAAAGAAATCTCAGTAATAGGTGAAACATTGGTCCCTACAACTCCAAAAAGATCTAAAAAAATGTGTAAAGGGAAGGCAGTGGAGAAGAGATTAGAAGTTAAAGAAATACCTAAAATTATTGTTCCTTTGACTAGATCCTTAGCCAAGAAATTGAAAACTCAGGGGGAACCTCCAACAAAATTTCATCCAATAGAAAATAAGGATGATGATGGAAAACATACTTTCAAGAGGTTAAGGAAAAAATTGAGAGAAGCATAATATATGATAATCCAACAAACAGAGGAGAATATAAAAGCAAAGATGAAATGTAAAGAACTCCTTGATGATTGTGAGCATGCAATAGACAATCTCATATTCATGGTGAAAATAAATATGCCTCTACATAAAAAACTTAATAACATATATAATAAAAATATGACTTTGAGAAAGGAGAACAGAGCCCTAAATCAAATCTTGCAACAGTTGGAGATATATAAGAAGGGGAAGGGAAAGCTTGATTTTCTTGCTGAAGCAACATAAATTTAATTCCCTGAAGTTGGATTCATCAATTTTTCCTCTTTGACTATGCATAACAGAAAACCCTAATTTTGATTATCAAAATTCCCTAAGTGTTTGGATGGAATTCTTATACATACTAGTATTTTTTGATGGATCATTATACATGATCATTTTTTTTCCTTACTACGCATTGGATATTTCAGTTTTGATCTGTGAATGAAAAAATTATAGTTGTGTAGTAGGCACACTCTACAACTATAACAATCTAATTTGGAGCAGTTGTATGAGGTTCTTTGTCAAATTTTGGAATGGGAAATCTCAAAGTGATGATGAGATAAACATTGACTGGATCAACTTAAAGAATTTGTCACTCAGCAAGTTAAGTGATCTCTTAATGGAAGTTTACATGTAGAAAGGATTTAATATTTGAAAGGAGAAAGGGTTCTTGGGTACCCTACCATGATTTCGAGTTTGTTTTTACCATCAAGAATCACCATCGATCAATCCAGGTCAGGAAAAGAAAGAAAATTACAATAAAATCAGTTGTTGCGCAACTGTGTTGTGCTTCTGTTGTAGGTTGTTGTTCCGCAACATTGATAGAGTTTCCAGAACACCTCCATATATGTTGGAATCAATCAGCAGGTTATGCCAAATTATCTAGTTCGAATGAAAGGGTCAACATCATCATTTATAGGGACTCAAATATTTTTTCAATCAGGTTGTTATGTGAAATTAATGAGTCAAGTTTGACTCCTTTTCCTTAGTTGTTTGTTCATATTTTCTAGCCAAATATATTGGAACTGTTAGCATTATCATAAGATGATATTTGAATTCAAATTTTGGAAGCATAGGAAGATATTTTTGAATATATTTTATGAAGCTATGAGAGATGAACCGTGGCAAGTATGTAAGAAAAGGATTGTTGATATAATTTGTAATTCTCTTTGATATTAATGAAATTTGTTGGATCAGAAGTCCCTGAGATTTGATTCTTGAGATACATGTGATTATGCTACTTTATGCATGTTATGTTATCGTCTTTGTCTTCTAGTTTAAATACAACTATGTGACATGTGTTCTTCTTTGTGTTAATTTGAACTATATGTATCGGAATTCATCTACATCTGATTCTCTATTGCATGTAATTCAGTTTTCTTTATACTATCATCACCTTGGGATTCATCCTTTTTAGATTCCCTAAGGGGTTTTTTGTTTTCTCAGTAATATTATATCTACAACGATATCTAATTGTCCTAAAGCAGCTCTTCCTATCTTGCCTCTAATCAATCACTTTTTAATCCATCAAGTATCTAGTAATCCTTCATTGATTTCTAACCTTTCAGTGACCCCATTGCCCAATGGAATTTTTTTCCACATTGCCACCAACTCTATGAATTCAATCCTGGCTTAGATATATATCCTTTGGATGAAATACCAAATCAATCCTTTCAGTGATTGATTTGAAGAGAGAGATCCCCCTCTGGGTTGCAAGGGCTATTTTCTAGCCTCAAGTTGGTTAAATATTATCACTCTGTAAATTTCTTTTGGATGAGGAAAGAAAATCACAAAGGTAGCCACAAACCAAATTGATACTGAAACCTAGCCCTTCCAAGCCATAGGGGGCTCTCTCTCTTCAAATCAATCACTCAAATGATTGATTTGGTATTTCATCCAAAGGCTAGATATCTAAGGTAGGATTGAATTCATAGATTTGGTGGCAATGTGGACAGAAAGTCCATTGCCCAATGGACTTTCTATCCACATTTCTACCAAATCTATGAATTCAATCCTACCTTATAGATCTATCATTTGTACGAAATACCAAATCAATCCTTTCAGTGATTGATTTGAAGAGAGAGAGCCCCCTCTAGGTTGTAAGAGATAACTTCCAACCTCAAGTTGGTTTGTGGTTACCTTTTTCATTTTCTTTCCTCAGCCAAAATAAATTTATTGAGTGATAACATTTCAACACCATTGTCGGGGAGAGAAGGTGAAATTTTCCATGGGAAAATGATAAAATTTGCAAATCTGGTTCTTGACGGTGACAGTGAATTAGACACAACTTTGGCAACTCTAATTTTGAAGATCAATTGTTGAATATTAAATTTTTTTAGAGAATTATGTATACTGAAAGGAAACACAAAAGGAATCATCAAGATCCTAACCCTCCAAAAGCTCTTGGTAATCCAGAAAATATTATGTGCAAAGATAACAAGAAATCACCACAATCAGGTATTTTTCTGGATCGAGTTTCATCATTGCCTAAAGATGGAGTAAAGGCTATTCAAGATCTGTATTTTGACATAAAATTTGAGCAGTATTTGTTTAGATCTAATTCAGAGTCATATCTTTCCCAAATTATTCTTGATGATAAGATATTTCTTTCTTGAATTGATTTTCCCTTACAGTCATCAATTAGGCCTTTAAAAAGTCCTGCATTGATTTTATCTAGCATAGTGGTTGGTAGCCCTAAGTTTTGATCATCTAGTCTGACTTCTCCTTCAAGCCCTCCTAGAATCATGGAAGCCATATTTTCCCCATTACCTCTCCCTGTAGCATGTCATGACCTACCAAAAAAATATTCACAAATAATTAAACAATTTGATGCAAAAGGAGAGATAATAGCTCAACAACATTTAGATAGGTTCACTGATTTCACAAATATTGAAGAAGTAGACTATGAATATGTTAAGATGAGTTTATTTGCACAGAGTTTTTCAGGAGAAGTTAGAAAATCGTTTAACAATCTCCCAGCAACTAGCATTCCTAATTTTGACAATTTTGAGGCTCTTTTTGATGGGAGGTGGGGAAATAAGAAAAATACTTTGCAACTATTGACACAATACAATAATTTTAAGAGAATACCTATTAATACAGTTGAAGAATTTTCCATCAAATTTATGAAGTTTTATCACTCCATTCCTAATCAAGTAAATCCTCGTCTAGGAGTTTCTCAACTCCATTGTGTTGATACATTTGAGATTGAATTTGACTTGCTACTAAGAGTTAAAACATCCACTTCTCTAACTAATATTATTAATGATGCAATCAAAGTGGAAGTGAACCTAGATGCATCAGGTAATATTAACCTCCAAATAGAAGATGAAAAGAAGAAGGCCAAAGAAGAAACATCACCCTCTACATATCAAGCCTCAGATGAAAAATTGGACTTGATGGTAAATACTATGGAGAAATTGGTAGAAAATTTCTCATTGGATGAAAAGACCCATGAAATTCAATCCAAAAATCATAATTTTAGAAGGCCTCAAGTTCCTCAAATAAGGCAGAGAGAACAAAGGATTCCAACTGATCAACCAGTTAGATCTCCTTTCCAAAAAAATTATGCTGTAGAAATGTTTGAATAACCTCCTGAAGATATTCATTGTTCTGATCTAGAGGAGCCACAAATTTAACTAACTAAAGAGGATCATGATATGTTTATGCGAGAGAAAACTTAGGATTTAAAGGGGAAATAATATTACAGGAAAAGATATCAGAATGCAATCATTGAATTCCAAAAAAAATATAACCTCAGAAATAAGAGAAAAAAAAAAAATCCTCCAAAGGATCCCAAAGATGATATGCCCTCTTCGAGTGATCATGAAAAATATATTTCAAAGAATGAAACACCAAATAAAGGTAAGAAAAAATAAGATCCTCCAAGGAAATTTCGATAAGTAAGGAAAGAGACAATCTTTAAAGAAGTAGAAAAGGTTCATCTCCCCTTTAATTTTGAAAGTGATATGGAAAAAAAAGAATTTTGTGTACCCTTTAATGAGCTGATAAAAAATGTGGAATATAAAAATAAGATTATAAATATTCTTAGAATGGAATAGACATCATATAACCTTAATGGGAAAGATGATCACATTGCCATTTTGTTTTTTCTTTGGGTTGAAGAAAGTGGTGATGATGGTGATGTACGCCCCTTCTATATTAGTCTAAATATTCATGATGTAACTCTTCATAATGCAATGTTGGATTCAGGGGAATCTCACAATCTTATGCCAAAGGTGATCATGGAGGAATTAGGTTTTGATATCACTAGACCATACAAATATATGTTTTCTTTTGATTCAATAAAGGTGAAGTGTGTTATCTTTTTAGCTCAGGAGTTACTCTGGATGTGTGTCTTGTATGTGGAAGTAACCTATTACCTACACTAATAGACACTTTACATTGTAATGGGTTTTTATAAAGTTGTGATAAAGTGGTTCTTTTATTAAAGTGATTTTTTAATAAAGTGTACCTTCTAATATTAAAATGACTTTATTTCATAAAGTGCACTTATGTTATAAAGTGAAAATGTACTTTAATATTTTAAAGTGATTTATTTTGGAGGGAATGAATCATGACCCTTGATATTGTAAAGGAAATATTAGATCTTGGTTATTAGATCTAGGGTTGGAGAAGGTGAAGGGTCACTTTCAGATTATAAGAGAATGCATTGAGTAGTGTGCAAGACAAAAATGAGAAGGAGATTGAGAGATATTTCTAAGAGAGCTTGAGAGAGGAAAGAGGGAAGCAAGGAGGGAGAATTTCCCAAGAGAGATTGGGCACATTTCCCAAGAAAGAAATTTATTTTTTGTGATTGATGTAATTTACTATTGTGAGGTAGGTCATACTGTAAAGATCCGTATAGTCCGTATAACAGAAAAGTGGGAAATGTTTTTGAGGCAAGGAAGGCATGGAAATTAAGGAATCTTGAGGATATTTGTTGTTGAAGGGAAGCCATACAAAACAGTCTATACATAGCAGACTGGAAATTTTTTGAGGTCCTATTTTTTCTGGTTGAGCCGTACAATAGTATGGACTTAACACATTTTTCAAGGAAGAAAATTCGGTGGGACTGTTGAGTGTTGTAAGTTATTTTATCCTAGTTATAAATGTATTTATTCTGCTGATATATCTTTCCTAAAGAGAGTAAAATAACCCTCTCTCATTGGGTTTCCCCACATTGGGGTTTTCCCTGGCATTGCCTAAATTTATTAGTATTTCTAGGTTGAATGGTTGTTGTTCATTGTGTTTATTCCACTGCAAAATTGCTTAGCAATGTGTATTTTTGCTTATGGTAATTTCTGAATGTGGATTTAGACATTTCAGAGTTCATAGAAGATAGTTTTCTCTAGTTTTCTAAGTGTATGCCATAACTTTTTGTAAGATGATCTTGTCATTTAAATTTCTTCATGGTACAAGAGCTTGGGCTCTGAGTGACAGTGAGAAGTGAGATTTTGGCAAAAGTTGAAGGGGGGGAATATGCTTTTGGTTTTCCTTTGAGCAATTACAGGGAATATGGCTACATGTATTAGATTTGAGGATCGGTTGGATGGTATTTCCAACTATTTGTAGTGGCAGGTCTGGATGTTAGTTGTTCTCAAGGAGAACAATATTTGGGACTATTTCAGTTATGTTGTTAAATCTCCCACAAAAGATCATGTTGCTTTGGATTTGGATGAAGTAAAGGAGGCCAAATATCAAAGGATTATTTTGGATGGGGTGAAGGACCACCTTAACCCACACTTGGATAACAAGAAGACATGAAAGAGATGTGGGATGCACTTAATAATTTATTTGAGGTGAAGAATGAAAACCGAAAGATGGAATTGAAGGATAAGGTGCATGATACCAACATGGGTAAGGGGGATAGTGTGTATTTTTATCTTACCAGGGAAGCTTAAGTGAAATATGATATGGCTTCAATTGGATAGGTCATATCAAATTCAGAGTTAGTGAGGATAGCCTTGAAAGGCTTCACCAAGGAATGGGAAGCCTTCTCAAAGTTTGTGGTGGGTCATGAGCATATTCCATATGGGAGAAAACTATGGGACACTTTCAATCAGGAGGATATCTGGGAAGGAACTCATAGCAGTGGTCAGAAGGAAGACAGAGTTGAGGAGAGTGTTGCTCTTACTGCAAAGAGAAAGAAGAAAGGAAATTTTGGGAGGGACTTGAGTAAAGTGAGATGTTATTTTTATAACCAGTTGGGGCACCTTGCTTATCAGTGTCCTGAGAAGAAGAAGATGAGGAAGGAATAGGAGGGGCCTGAGATAGATACTACAACAGCCATGGTGGAATTTTCTTCCAAGTTTGATAAGGAATTTTCTTTGGTTAATCTAGTATGCAGTGTCGGTAGTGGAGGATTTGGGGGTCATTTCAAATGGATTGTTCAGAGTGGAGCCTCTTGTCACATGATGGGAATCTGGTGAGCATTCCTTATTATCAAAGAGACGAGTCCTGGCTGATTGGTGGAGAGTGAAGGCGGTATGGCATGAGTTGTACATGGAGTTGGAAGGGTTAGATTCTGACTCGAGTATGGAGGATACTTGGAGCTTGATGGAGTTCTATTTTTTCTAGGGTTGAGGGTTAAATTTCTCTTAGTCTCAGCCTTAGATAATGATGGATATTGTACTTTTTTCAAGAGAGAACATGTATTTATCTATAGGGAGTGAGTAGACCATATGGAACCACAATTGATTGGTGATCGGGTGGACAGGTTATACACGTTGCGAGGACAACCTTTAGGATATGATTCAATGTTGGATGAAGAGAAAGAGGATCATAAGACTACGGTGGGATGAAGGATTCATTCTTTCATTTTGAGAGAACAAAGGAAGTATTTTCTGAGCATCAATAGGATTCTTAGTTGGTGTGATTGAACCGATGCTCCAGGTGGAGTGGATTCTCCTAGGATCTCAGGGTTTAGAATAGTTTTCAAGAGAATGTATTCTAGTTCGCGTTCTGCACAGGTGTTGACGATGTCTCTAGGTTCAAAGGGAGATCCTACTGAGAACAATGTTATGGGACCAAATGATGATGATGGTAGTGAGTACATCCCTTGCTAAGAGGGACTATTATATTTTTAGCTCATGAAGTACTCCACATGTGTGTCTTGTATGCGGAAGTAACCTATTAGCTACACTATTAGACACTTGACTTTGTAATTGGTTTTTATAAAGTTGTGATAAAGTGGTTCTTTTACTAAAATAATTTTTTAATAGAGTGTACCTTATAATATTAAAGTGACTTTATTTCATAAAGCGCACTTATGTTATAAAATGAAAATGTATTTTAATATTTTAAAGTGATTTATTTTGAAGGGAATGAATCATGACCCTTGATCTTGTAAAGGCAAGATTAGATATTGACCATTACATCTAGGGTTGGAGAAGGTGAAGGGTCACTTTAAAATTATAAGAGAATGCATTGGGTAGTGTGCAACACAACAGTGAGAAGGAGATTGGGAGAGATTTTGAGATAGATTGAGAGAGGAAAGAGGGCAGAAAGGAGGGTACATTTCCCAAGAGGGCTTGGGCACATTTCCCAAGAAATAAATTTATGTTTTATGAGTGATGTAATTTACTACTATTAAGGAGGCCATACTATACAGATCCATACAATATGTATAGAATAAAAGTTGGAGTAGTTTGCGAGGCAGGGAAGGCACAAAAATCAACACAACTAGAGGATATTTATTTTTGAAGGGTAGCCATACAGAACAGTTCGTACACAATAGACTCGCATGGTTTTCAAGGTGATGTTCTTTTTGGGTGGATCGTACAATAGTATGGACTTGGCATGTTTTTCAAGGTAGAAAATTGGGTGGGACTATTTGGTGTTTTAAATGGTTTTCCCTTTCCTGTAAAAGTATTGTTTCTATTGATATATCTTTCCTAAAGCTAATAAAATATCTCTCTCTCATTGGGTTTCCCCACATTGGGGTTTTCCATGGAATTCCCTAAATTTCTAAGTATTTTTGGGTTAAATGGTTGTTGTTCATTGCATTTATTTCACTGCAAGATTGCTTAGCAATGTGTATTTTTGTTTATGGTAATTTTTGAATGTGGGTTTAGAAATTTCAGAGTTCATAGAAGACATTTATCTTGAGGTTGCTAAGTTTATGACAAAATTTTTATAAGTTAATCTTGTCATTTAAATTTATTCAAAGTGTTTGGGTCTAATCAAATATAGTGTTGTTTCTTTAGCTCAGATTCCATGAAAAGTATGGTCATGGATGTAGTTGTTGGAGACATTCCTCCTAAGTTTGGAATGATGTTGTCAAGATCATGGGTTGCAAAAATGAAAGGTACTCTACAAATGAACATGTCTTATGCTACAATTCTAGTATTTGGTTAGGACATGAGGTTATACAAACAAGTATTATTGAAATACATGGTGAGTAGAAAAGATAAACCCAACAACCATCCTATATACTTGATTGATATTGATATTGGATCTACTATTTTCTATAATGATTTGTGTCTCGAGGAATATGATCATAATGCTTTAAAGGAACATCAAGAAGAATTGGTCTTAGAATAGAACAACCATGGATATGAGGGCGTATAGAATATGGATTTTGATTGAGAAGTTGAAAAAGACTGAGCAGGGGAAGTTGTATAGATTATTCCTCCTGATGCTAATTCTAATTCAAAATTGTGTTCCTATAAGTTGGCCTCTCATTGTACAAATAATATGGTTGATTATGAAGCTTTTATTTTATTCTTGAGCAGTCTAAGGGATTTGGGGGCCAAGAAGATGATTGTGGATGGGATTCTGAACTTGTAATCAACTAAGTTAAAGGCACATACCAAACTAAGCATCCTAGAATGAGGGCCTATAGTAATCTAGTCTTGGATTTTCTTAAAATATTTTCCGAATATAACATTTCAGTTGTTCCAAGGGAATATAATCTAACTGCAGTTTATATTGCCACATCAACAAGTTTTTTCAATATCCCAATTTATCCCAACAAGAAATATGAAACTGAGGTCAATCATGGGCCAACCATTCCAGATAATATCAAATACTAGAAATTATTTGAATATCACAAGAAAATTATCATATTTTTGCAGATAGAAGAAGAGTACACAAATTTTCAAATTCATGAAGAATTTTTTTATGATAAATATGAAGATGCATATTTTGTCTCAGTTTCAAATGGGTATGTAAATCATATAGTAGAAAGAGAGATTATTCAATTGAAGAACAATACAATTCCAAAAGGTCTTGTGCCTCTTGAAAAATTGTTTGATAACAATGATGTGGCTAAAAAACCTAGGGTAACTCCAAATGAAGCTAAGGTTGATTACTTTAATATATGGATTGATAAGGAACCTAAATATTTTAAGATGTCTAACTCCTTTTCCTTTGAGAACAAAGAAAAATATATTGAATTGATGAGGAAATTTTTTTATTTATTTTTCTGGGGTTACGAATATTTCAAAGTATATGATAAAGGCATCATTCAATACACAATACCAATTAAATAAGATCAGAAACCTTTTAGACAAAAATTGAGAAGAATAAATCCACTCTTGTTGCCACTCATTGAGAAGGAGGTAAGGAAATCATTTCATGCTAAAATAATTGTTTCTTTGAGATTCTCCAAATGCCTAGCTAACCTTGTGCATGTCAGAAAGAAAATGCAGAAATTAGGCTTTGTATAGATTTTAGGAATTTTAACAAAGTTTCTCTTAAATATAATTATCCATTGCCAAAGATGGATCACGTCTTGAAAAATATTGTAGGCTTCCAAAGAATGTCAATGTTGGATGGATTTTTTGGATATAGCAATATCATGGTGCACCCAGATGACCAAGAGAAGACAATGTTTACAACCACATGGGGCACCTTCATGTATGTTAAAACTCCCTTCGAACTCATGAATGCAGGGGAAACTTTCCATAGGGATATGGACATAGCATTTTTTGAGGTGAAAGATAAGTTCATTTTCATTTACTTAGATGATATAATTGTGCATTCAAATTCTGGCAGTGAACATTTGCAACATTTGAAGGAAGTTTTTGAGAAGTGCAGAAAAATTGGGCTCTGTCTTAACCCATAAAAGTCAAATTTGTTGTGAGGGAAGGAAAACTATTGGGACATATAATTTCAAGGGAAGGTATCAAAATTTACCATAACAGAGTGGTTGCAATACAAAAAATCAGTACTCCAAGGACAATAAAAGAGTTACAATATTTTTTTGGTAGGATACATTTTTTAAGAAGGTTTATTGTTAATCTCGCTAAAATAATAAAGTGTATCACAATTATTTTGAGGAAAGACAATGAAATAATATGGGCATCATATGCGAAGAATTATTTTGAAGAGGTGAAGGTAGCTCTGACTAAATTTCTTGTTTTGGTTAGCCCATATTTTTCAAGGGATTTTATCATTTTCTTCATTTTCTTCGGTGCACACTATAGTAGGGGTATTAATGTAGAAAAACAATCAAATCTAGGAACAACATATTGATTTTTTTAGTAGGTATTTGGGAGATTACACTCTTAAGTACACTTGTAATACCTCTAGGCCAAACCCAATTGTAAATGTAAAATGCAAACGTACATAAGCTGGTGAGTTGTTTGATATCATTTTTTTATGCACCTTTCATGGCATAGTGCACACATGTACTGCGCACTAAAATGATGAAGTGTGTACATTCCAAGATACCGCACACAACAAATTAAGTGCATGTGATTTTTGAGGTCAAGGACCCTATGTGTATATGTTGTGTTTTATAGGTTGGTGAGCCAATTATTATAAGCTAGGAGGATTATGTTTTGATTAAGCTGGAGAGCCTAGATGTTAAAGGCCATTGAACCTATTTTTGTATATGTCTCATCATTAATATAAAAGACATCGTTGTGCGCAGACTGGCCGCGATAAAAGATTATGGGGGACTAAACTCCACTAGTTAAGGAAAGGGGGGGCTAAAATTTAAGGAAAAGGGGTTAAGCTAGGGAGCTTAAGCCAAACATGAATAGTATATTAATATTTATTAAGTATAAAGTATGGATAATTATTTTACCCTAAGTTATAAATATGGGGACAAGTGGGCCAAATCAGATCCCAACATGACATGTGTCAAGTTGGGAACATGAATGCATATAGTTTGGACTCAGTTCATTTCCCCATTCCTTCCATAATTCAGTCATCCATTCAACCATTCAAGAATCATTCATTCACTCATTCATGGAGCTATCCTCCATACCTCCCTATACATGTATTCATACCTTAACCAATTCCATATCCATACCCATATCTGTTTGTGTACCTGGTTAGATTAGGAGTTGGACTGGAGAAGAGGGTTGTCAGGCCCATGGTATATTGGAGAGGCAGGTTGCCAGGCCCTTGAGAAATCACTCTAGGTGAGAGAATTGATGGGAATTGATTTTCGAAGGTTCTAACCTGCAGCTACAGGGCTCTATGAATTCTTGATTTCCATGTTGTTGAAGCCCAGAAAGGAAGTGGGGTGGCCAAAGGATTATTGAGCAAAAAAGGGGCACACTTCCTAGGGTGGTGTTATAACCCTAAAATGCACCACACAGGCTTACCTGGCATCAGGCCAACTCATGTCTCTTCCTTGCCAACACCATGCTGAATAAAACCTTGAAAAACCACTTAAATCAAGCAACCCACGCCCTAACCTAACACTGGGCGCATTGGAACGCTTGTTGGCCTTCTACTGCACGCGGTGGAACGTGGTCTAGCCCACTACAGCCTGCGTTTACCTAACAAAGCAAAAAATCAGGAAAGTTTTTGCCGGGACGAAAAGATTTGGGTCAGTTAACTGGAACTCCCAGCCATGCATGGCCGAGAGTTCGTCTAAAACCCTAGCTCCTTCTAGCCTATAAAAGAAGGGGTAGGGGTACTATTCAAAGAAGGAAAAATCATAGCAAAGAAACTCTGCCCAATTGCCGAATCCGTTTTGTCCCAACCCTTTAGCCTTTCCTCAAGCTCTAGGAGAATTCAAGCAAAGCAATTGGAGGACAAAGAAGAGGAGGAGCCCAGGATCAGGATTGAGGAACGGTGGTCGGTCTCAAAAATCATTGTAAGTTGTTTCATATTGAGATCAATAAAAATATACTTTTCCCATCCCAAATACATGAGTCTTATATGTTTTATGTGATTTGTGTTTAATCTCTAACCCTCTAGTAGAACAATAGCATGCATGCATAGTTTTGTCTTGATTGCAGGATCGCTTTGTGGAAGGAGCAGCAGCAACAAGGAGATAAAGCTCAATGGAGGATCTACACCAACTATCGATAAAAAGGTTAGTTAGTTCTTCCCTTGTTTGCTTGTGGAAAAGGGTTTTAGATTCAGGGTAGAAGGTTAAAAGTAGCTTATGAAGGGTCATGATATGCGTACAAGTTTAAATCCCTAGCTTGTTAGTCCGTAGGGTAGAATACCCCACAACAGAATTGGCGACTCCACTGGGGATATTTTACTCTTAGGGTTTCCGGATTTCATTAAAGGTTTTTGGGTAGTTCAAAGAAGTTTAGTCTATGTTTCTTTGTTTATTTTGTTGTCTGTTAGGTCAATGCTAGTAGGGAACCTGGTTATCAATACCAGTTTTCCTTGAATGATGCTTGACATTTATTCTTGGGACACATAGAGGTACCCACGGCCTGCAGAAGCCCTGCCCGCAGGAAAACCGCGCCCTAACCTTCTACAACCCACGTTTGAATGCCTGTTGTAGTGGTTTCAGTAGCGTATAGAGCCTAGGAAGCTTAAGAGACAGTCTCCTCTTCCCTGTCAGAAGTTTACCTTCTCATGGGATTTTCTGGATCCTGTCTGGGTCTTGATTGGTTTACTGTCTTTCTTTCAGTCTACCTTATTATTTTGGTTGTTCTTTGCATTTGTTTTCTTTTTTGCAAATTTTCCTTTTCTGTCGAAGTGGAAGCATCCAAGCCTTTAGGAGACCCTGGTTGTCAATACCAGAGGCCTCTTTCAGGTCTGGGCTGCCTGTGTTTGATTTTTTCTCAGATTTTATACCTACCTGTGGGCTCTTTAGTTCTGAGCGCGGGTACCCATGTGTTGTTATAGCTCAGCACGCGGTTGAACGCATGCTATCTCGATGACAGTCGCAGGCCTGTCTGGTTGCCTTTCAGCCTGGGTGGGGAAGTCATCCCCTCCTGTGGTGAGAAGTGCTCATTTCAGGGTTTGGAGTCTGGAGATGCACAGTCAGCAGGTTAGGGCATCTTATCCTTAGCCTGTGTTTGTTAGTTGATTTTTTGATAGAAAAGACAAAAGAGAAAAAATATTTGTTTATGGTTTTTAGGCAAGTGTTAGAATCGGTGTTGTTTGGATTGTTTTTTTGCATTTTTTGTGCTCTGATTCTATTTGTGATATGCGCTTTAAGCCAGAGTTTTCTTTTCATTCTCTTGGTTTTGTTCTTGTCAACATTTTTCCTTGTTGTGTTATTTTACAACGAAATAAAAAAAAAACAATTTCTTGTTTCATTTTCTTCTTGGTTTGAAGTTTGAGTTGTTGCATTAGTAGCTAGGAAAGAAGTCTTTTTGCATAAGTTCTTGTAGTGCATTTTGGGTATAAGTAGCTCACAGATCTGAGCGAAAGTTCTCCTTATTTACTGCATGAAATCTTAGTAAATTTGAAAAAGAAAGGAAATCTTTCATTGAAAAGTTACTGGTTTTGCATTTTAGTAAATTTTTTTGTTTCCAAGCATTTTTGTTCTTTTTGCTTTGAGTGTTTTTACACACCATCAGTTTCACTTTCGTACCTTGTGACTTAAAAAATCCCATTAAAATCAACGCTAATTAAAATCAAATAGACTTTTTTTTTTGTAGGGTGCATACACTAGCTCAGGAATAGGGCCTTGGAATAGGTTGGAGAGTAAATTCTCCAAGGCCACCCAAACTAGACATTGGAGTCTGTCAATAGGGAGTGTAGAAGTCCAATTACGGAAAGTTATTTAGGACCCCCCTCTAACACAGGGGATAAACACGAGGTCGCGTAAGGAAAGGCAGTGGAGATAACCCCTCCAAAGTTGGACCGAGCATTGTGGAGAACACATATAGAGGATTTGTTAAGGGATTCCGTCGTTTTCATTTTCCACGGAGCTTCATGGGTCTCGAATATGTTTGAGGTCCTCAGTTGTCTTCCAGACCATTTTCTCTCGATACCCTTGACAGGTTTCGGGCTTGATACCCTGCTCATTGTGGTCTACCCGACTGCCGACTGTACCCGCCTGGTGACTGTTCACGTGCTGGCAAACTAGTTGCCAATCTTTTCTAGGGACATACACAGGTGACTGCGGGGGTATACTGTGGTACCTAGGATGGAAATCAGACCAACACTTTGTAGAGTATACCCGGAGGGTGCTTCCGTATTCGAGTTGCACTTGCACTGGTAAGTTTCTCTAGTGTTGGTTGTTGTAAATGTTCTTCCAACTAGTTTAGTGCTTGCTTGATTTATCTGCTAGGGGCTTTCTTTTAGTGAGTGTTACTGTTTGTTCGTGTAGAATACCTTAGCGTGTCATGAATCTTCTCACACAGTGGAGGATTCAGAGCTTCGTCGGTCACGAAGGATTTTGGGCCTATCGCCCATTATACTAGAGCCACCCCCGCCACCATTGAGGCGGAAGCTAGACCATCAAGGGTCTTTCGAAGCAACCGGGGCTTTTGAGCCCGAACAACCCACCGAGGAATCGACCGCCAATCTTGGATTGGTTGAAACCTCAAACACTAATACTTGGCCAGACATTATTGTGCCAATTCAATTTTACGAATGCCTGTCAGTGCCTAACCCAGTTATGGAACCAAACTCTATTACTTCCACTGGGATTTCTTCCATTCCCATCACTGTTGCTACCACAGGAGAAGCTTCTCCTAACTTGCCTTTGTCGGCGATCCAGGACACCACGGTCTCGGCCGCAATTACATCACACAGTGGACCGACCCCATCTATCACAGCGACCACACCTCTTTACACACCTAGTGCGACAGGCGCTTCGTTTTCATACGATATGCCTAGTTCAGGTACTAGTCTTGCACTCACTTCATCCACTTTCCAGACTTTGGGTCTGGGGGAAGGGAGCTCTAACGCTCCTCCGCAAGGTCAACTTGGGGGCATTCCTGTCCCTTTCAATGCTTTTCCTTACGCTGGAGGTCATATTCCTCCTTCGTCCCCTTCGGTCGGTGGATCGCATCAGTAGTCCATCGGGCAGCCTGCACACACAAGTCCTTTTGGAGCCAGGAGTCAAGGAACACCTGCGCAAACTCAGCCGGTAGGTTCGTCACTGTTTGTTTGGAACGAGACGTTTGGTAATAACACTTTCGCATCCGCTGCTTTCCCATCTGGGGGCACACCTGTTTTTGGACAGTTTACGCCGACACAGGGTACTATTCCTGCGCTGGGGGCACATATACCAGGACCTTGGAACTCATCACAAGGATCCGTTCCATCCTCTAGAATGTCGTTCTGGGGTAACTCTTTCCACAGCCATTGGAACCCCGGACAGCCCTCTATGCCTCTTCCATCAGGACCAGCATGGGGTAATCCGTCCCAAAGTCCGTCAAATACAATGAACGACTAACATCCTATGTCCTTCATGGGGAATCAGCCAATGATGTCTCCTCAGATGCAAAACCCTTATGCTGGTCAGGGACATGGTTTCTACCAAAACCTGGGCCAGCAGCCAAACTTTTCCTGGGAATCTGGTGCCAGTCAAACTCCAGGACCCTTTTATCCCAACTATCAGCAGCAACCTAAACTACCTTTCTTGGCGACGTTACACTTGCCATATTTAACACAGTTGTTGAATGATCCTATCTGTCATGATCCATGTTGGCCTCCTATGCCGACGAAGTTTCCTTCGGACATCTCAAAGTTCGAGGCCAAGCCTAACAAAGATCCGGGTGATCACATGACTACTTTCCACTTATGGTGCTCATCTAACTCATTGAAAGATGACTCCGTCCAATTGCGATTGTTTCAATGCACTCTTATTGGGAGTGCCACGAAATGGTACATAGAGCTTGATTTTTCACGATATTCTTCTTTTGGCGAACTGGCGATGGCCTTCCTCAACCATTTCCAGTTACCTGTGAGATACGACGTCGTCACAGAGTTGCTAGCCAATTTCGAACAGACGTCAGCAGACCATATCTCGGATCATATTCGAGAGTGGCGACACTGAAAGAGTCTTATCAAGGTACCCGTCCCACCAGCATTTATGCTTGAGTGGTTCCTTAAGTCTTTAGTTCCGTAGTTATCAAAAGGCGTCGCAACTTCAAGGGTTTTCTCTAAGGAGGATGCCATCATGAGGGCTCAACAGTTTGAGCTTATCTATTCTCAGTCTTGTCTATTGTACAACATCCTTCTGGATGCACCACGATCGATTCTAGATAAAACCAGAAAGAGAGTCGGACCACATGCCGATGGAATAGTTGGTTCGACACAAACCAATCCCGCTGAGCAATTGGCAAAACAATTGCAGCAGTTATCTATACAACACTCAGCGGCCAACCAGACTACTGCTTTAGCTGCTCCTCCTACTCAAACATCGGAAGTAAACTCCGTACAGACGACTAACCCAAAGGCCAACCAGCAGCCTGAGGGGAAGAAAAAATAACGCAAGAAGAGTAAGGGCGGTAAAAAACCAAATGATAATGCTGGAAAGGGCACCACAGAAAAGAGAAAGGCAAGGTATCCATGCAACCTATGTGCAGAAGACCACCAAACCCACCTATGCCCTCGACTTGCAGAGGCCCAAAAGTTTGTCACACAGCAACAACAAGCTGTGTTGACTAATCCCTTTCAGCATGGGCAAAATTTAACTCAAGCCTCTACAAGTACCGAGGGGGGCAGCCATGAAAAATGTCCTCCCCCAAACAATTCATCCTCCGTGAACGTATATATGGTGAAAAGTGATGCTTTCATAACGATTAGAGCTCACGATTATAGCAAACCAAGTGCTCCTGAGAAGGGAAAAGAAGTTGAGATCCCATCTCTTCCTCTACAGATTGAGAAGATGTTGGGTGAAACAATGATGCACATTCCAAAAGGTGCATTCAAGAGGGCTTCTCATAATCCAAACGCAAGGGCCGCCCAGAACTACTCTGTGGTGGAAGATTTATCCCAAACCCCTTGTGCTATGTCTGCTTTGGAAGTCCTCCAAAGTTGCCCTACTCAGAGGAAAGCCTTGTTGACTACTTTAGGCTCTACTGAGACTTGTAACCCACGTACCATCATGTTAGATATGACTGACTTGAAACCTCGTTTGCCTTACCATGTCGCATTTCAGATAGTAGTGGCTCATCCCATGAAAAATTTTACACGAAATATCTTCCGCACGGTGGTAGACGAGGGCGCTTCGACTTGTGTTATGTCGTTAGCATGCTGGAAATCCATTGGTCAACCTATGTTGTCTCCGTCACCTACTCTCCTCACTGCGTTCGATGGTCGTTCTTTCTAACCGCATGGCATCATTCCTTCTTTCCCTGTACAATTAGGTGGAAAGACCGTGTGTGTCGAAGTAGAGGTAGTTGATGCCCACATCAACTACAATCTATTGTTAGGTCGTAGTTGGACTTATGCAATGCAAGCGGTGGTTGCTACAATCTTCCGAGTCTTATTTTTTCCACATGAAGGCCGGATAGTGACTATTGATCAGTTGTCCTTCTCTCGACCTGACCCAGCCTTGGGGGCATCCACGGTTCCCATGGTAGATAATCCTCAAGCCGGTTTTGTCCACGTAGGAGTTGGGTTGTGTCCATCTTTGATGGGTACTTTTGATTACCCACCTCCTCAAGGCGATGTCAAGTTTATATCGAACCACCACAAGGCTGAGATTTTCCATGTTTCGTCGTTTCACACGACTTACTTTCAGGATCCATGGACTCTTCCTTCCCCATCATCCACGATGGATGAGACAGGGCAAGATGGCATGGCCACGCCCTTGTCGGCCGTTGAATTAGCGTACTCTTTGGTCCAACAAACTTCAGCTACTCCTGATCCGATTCCCGCACAAGCGTTGGATCCACTCCTCGAGCCTATCTGGGCTCAGGATTCTCTTACTAATATCGATTCGTTAGATTTAGTCTTGCCTTCTGATGAAGCTATAATCGAAGCAATGACTGGTTCGGACAAACCCTGGGATGATATTCATCACAGATCATATTTCCTTCCAGAGTTACACCGAATCGAGGCAGGAGAATTCACTATCACCATGACGGGAGATCAACCTTGTCCCATGAACCTCTTAGCTACAAAGGATATTTATGCTGAGGGAAATATGGCGACTATCACTGAAACGATACCTATCAATATCTCTTGAAACCTTGGCGTCGTGGAAAATGTCTTCGTCGGAGTGGATTGCTCCCCCGAAGAGATTCAAATTTACACGGATCTTTTCAAAGAATTCCATGACGTTTTTGCATGGTCTTACGAAGATATATCTGACATCGACCCACAAAGTGTCGATCATGGGCTACCTTTGTTGTTCTTCAAGCTTGCTTTGAGACCCAAATGAAACATCCGGCGAGACTGTATTTATGCTTTTCGATCTCGTCTGGATTAACTGAGAAAAGTAACAATTGTGGAGTCTTATTTAAGCCCTTTTCAGACTCCTTAAAGATGAAAAGATTGCCGAGTGACCTTGTTTCTTCACACTCGTTAAACTGGTCCAGAAGAACGTTCCTTAAACGGGTCTCCTTTTAAGCCCTTTTCATACCCTCTAAACATGAAAAGAT
>ML779722.1:292743-317421 GCA_009831015.1 Picea engelmannii | reverse complement strand
GACTAAATTTACGAAAAAGAAACCCCCCCGGAGTCCATAGTTAAGCTCTTTTCAGACTCCCTAAAATTGAAAAGATTGTCGAGTGACCTTATTCTTTCACACTCGTTAAACGGTCCAGAAGAACATTCCTGACAGAGTCCATATTTAAGCTTTTTTTAGACTCCTTAAAATTGAAAAAATAGCCGAGTCATCTTGTCCTTGTCACACTCGTTAAAATGGTTTTGAATTGACGTCTATTCGGTGCTAGTTTACCCCTTTTTCGAACCGACTAGACTATTGACGAAAAAGGTACCCCAATGGATTTTCCTTTTATGCTTTTTCAGACTCTCTAAACATGAAAAAGCACCGATCTTCCCTTCTCAGGGCTCGTTAAACTTACATCGAAGGACGTTACCATTGTGTGTTCTATCAACCGCACTTGCATCCTGTACCCATGAACTTAGTAACAATTTTCTTTTGCGTCTTAACACCTTTGGCCACTGGAGGATTTTTCCTGAGTATCATTTCCTAGAACATCAGTCTTTTCCTTGTGCCTTGAGATTGTATGTTTGCTATGCTCGTCCCTCCACTGTAACGTAATATTCCTTTATTCTTTTTTATTCAAAAAGAACAAAAAAAATCAAATATACCCCAAAAAGAGGATGGGAAAAGTATTTTCTTTATTGGTAGCATCATGAGTCGCCCTTGGATATAGCACATCTGTCCGTTTGATTCATCAGACTTTGGGATGTAGTACGACCTTAGGAAGTTTTGCTCACTATATTGAGTTGTGTCCTCCATCGTTTGGTTACTCTTCCAAACATATGGAGAGTTTGCGTTGCCTCCTGCTTCGTAGACTTATGATTAACAGATATGATGCCTGATTATTATCACTTGTCGTGCTATTGTCCAAGGGAAGTTTGTTACTTAGCCTGAGTCGTCCACTCTGCAATATGTCTCTTGTCTGCATACCCGACCATCCTGAACGTCCAATCAAGTCTTTGTTCGAAATCAATGAAGCCTTCAGTCCGATCATCAAGCTTATCAAGCCCATAACCGACGAGTCTTCGAATACCTATGGGTAGTGCAGTCGTACACTCATATTACACTCCTACCCGAGTTTTGAAGATTTTGAAGTTGTTTCTCGAGCTCTGAAGTACAACCATCAGGCCAAATCAACTTCTGAGAGATGGATACTTTCTATGTATATCTTTCTGATTTCGAGATGTAGCTCCGCTGTGTATTGTTCGCGGCTACTATTTATAGTTATTTGACATGGATCTACAGTGTATTTGATTGGCAGCCATGGTTCTGATTTATCCCGAGCATGGGTATGCCCGCCTCGGTGAGACATTTGATATTTTTTGCAGATGGCACCTCCTGATTCCTGATTCCTGGGCTCACTCATTCAGCATATCAGTACAGATTGGTAAATAATTGGTAATGTATTTCGGCCATCAGATGCTCTTCTAATATCACACATTAGGGGGCATCTATTATAACCCTAAAATGCACCACACAGGCTTACCTGGCATCAGGCCAACTCATGCCTCTTCCTTGCCAACACCATGCTGAATAAAACCTTGAAAAACCACTTAAATCAAGCAACCCGTGCCCTAACCTAACACTGGGCGCGTTGGAACGCTTGCTGGCCTTCTACTGCACGCGGTGGAACACGGTCTAGCCCACTACAGCCCGTGCTTACCTAACAAAGCAAAAAATCAGGAAAGTTTCCGCCGGGACGAAAAGCTTTGGGTCAGTTAACTGGAACTCCCAGCCATGCATGGCCGAGAGTTCATCTAAAACCCTAGCTCCTTCTAGCCTATAAAAGAAGGGGTAGGGGTACTATTCAAAGRAGGAAAAATCATAGCAAAGAAACTCTGCCCAATTGCCGAATCCATTTTGTCCCAACCCTTTAGCCTTTCCTCAAGCTTTAGGAGAATTCAAGCAAAGTAGTTGGAGGACAAAGAAGAGGAGGAGCCCAGGATCAGGATCGAGGAACGGTGGCCGGTATCAAAAATCATTGTAAGTTGGTTCATATTGAGATCAATAAAAAGATACTTTTCCCATCCCAAATACATGAGTCTTATATGTTTTATGTGATTTTTGTTTAATCTCTAACCCTCTAGTAGAACAATAGCATGCATGCATAGTTTTGTCTTGATTGCAGGATCTCTTTGTGGAAGGAGAAGCAATAGCAAGGAGATAAAGCTCAACGGAGGATCTACACCAACCGTCGATAAAAAGGTTAGTTAGTTCTTCCCTTGTTTGCTTGTGGAAAAGGGTTTTAGATTGAGGGTAGAAGGTTAAAAGTATCTTATGAAGGGTCATGATCTGCGTACAAGTTTAAAGCCCTAGCTTGTTAGTCCGTAGGGTAGAATACCCCACAGCAGGTCTGATGGGAATTTGGGGAATGAGGGATTGTAGATTGTTAGTTTGAGTTGGCACCTGTGACAGAGTCTTTCTAGTTCTCTATGATACATTATCTTGGTTAGGTTACCCAGGTGGAGTTTAGTCCATGATCGAAGGTGACCCACTGATGAGAGTGATGAGCAGTGTGGTCTAAGGATGGGAGATCCGTGGAAGATCTGCACACAGATGGTGATACTCTTACCAACATAAGTGTCAATTGTGTGATAAAGTACATGTTGCATTATTATTTAAGTGTTTATTTTTATGGGTTTATCCTATGTGTGGTTTATAACTGTCTTTATATTTATGGTATTGTCTATATATGTTGCATGTATATGTTTACTTTTATTTGAATATGAATTTGTTCATTTACAGAATGTATGCGTATGTTTATGTTTTATATATATAATTCCACAAGAGTTTTCTGTGTATATGTTTTATTTGCATGAAGTTCAAAAACTTTATGTGGCATAGCTCAGTTGGATGTTGGGTATGTTACAATATGTTGAGAAGGGAATAAAAGTGTTTTCTGGAGTATCATGGCTTAGCATGGGTGGTCAGGGATGTTACAACAATATTATGCAGAAGTAGGCCTATGCCTTAGTAAATTATTTGAAATATTTCATAATGTATATTTTACACTCTCATGTTCTTGCATATGTTCCTAACAATGTTGTAAAGGACATATTGACTCAACCTGATCTTGAGGGAAAGAGAGGTGAGTGGATTGCATCCTTTTTGGAATATGACTTCGATATTAAACCTACAAAACTAATTCAAGGAATGGTCTTTCTCAAATGATGACACAATCTAATTTTGAGTTATTAGGAGTAAATTTTATTGATGATCTTTCACAGGATGTAGAAGAAGAAGTTCATGCTCGGGTAAGCCAGAAATGTTTGGACTCATCTTGGTACAATGACATTATCTTTGTTTTACAAAAAAATTTGGCCCCTCCTGAATTGAAAAAAACCAAAGCCAAACTTTTAAAACAAAAGGGAGAAATTTTTTGTTTACTTAATGGTTCCCTCTATCAGAAAGACCCTAGTGGAGTGTTATTGAAATGTATTCTAGAGGATGAAGCTCAACAAACCATGAATTATTTACATAAGGGTGACTGTGGAGGTCATCATTACTGGAAAACAATAGTTAATAAAATTTTGAGATCAGGTTTTCGTTGGCCTACTATATTTGTTGATGTGTATAAATAGGTTTCCACTTGTCATGAGTATCATATTTTTGAAGGGAAAAGAAAGTTGTTTCCTTTTCCATTGAAGCCCATTTCTATAGAATCTCATTTTCAACAATGGGGCTTGGATTTTATAGAAGAAGTGCATCCTTCATATTCAGCTCAACATAGATGGATTTTAACAGCCATTGACTATTTTACAAAGTGGATAGAAGTTGTACCTACTCATCAGGAAACTGATTCAATCATCATCCATTTTTTGGAAATTAATATACTCTCAAGGTTTGGTTTTCCAAGAAGGATTATTACAAATAATGTTGTTGCTTTTAAGTATAAAAAACTAGTCAAATTTTGCACTCATTATTGTATCACACTTAGCCACTCAACATCCTACTACCCACAAGGTAATGGTTTGGTTGAATCATGTAAGAAGAGTTTGATCAGGATCATCAAAAAGTTACTACAAGAGAATAAGAAATATTGGCACAAGAATCTTATTTTTTCACTTTGGGAATATGGGGTAAGTAAAAAGAAGTCTACTGTCACATCTCCATTCTAGCTTGTTTATGGTGCAGAGGTAATTTTTCCTACTTCACTTGGGCTTACAATCATGAAATTATTGCAAGAGGTAGATGTTGAACCTAACAATATTCAGAGGATGATAAGTCAATTAGTTCATTCCCATCAAATGAGAGAATAGGTTTTCAAGAATGCTCAATTATATCAAGACAAAATGAAGAAAGTGTTTGACAAAAGAACAAAGGATGATGATTTTCATATTAATGATTTGGTGTTAAAATGGGATGCAATGAATGAAGACAGGGGAAAAAAATGCTAAATTTGAAAATCTCTAGAAGGTGCCATACAAGGTTGCAACATATCATTGAAGCAATGCATTTTTTTTACAAGATCTTAATGGAGAATGCATCAATGGAGGACCTATTAATGGGAGGTTTCTCAAAAATTATTCTACCTAAAGAAAATTCATTTTCCACTTCATTGTAAATATCCATTTCTTTAGTATTGCAGGTTAGGGTAGCACTCAACAAAATTTGAATCTCAAAGAGAAGGACCTAAGATTTGATGAGTATTACTAAGTGTTTTTTGTGATCATATGTAAAAGGTGAAGTCATTTTTGAGACATTTTTAGTCATTCAATAAAGGGACCAATGTATTAGGATACTAGTCTACTTGTTCTTTGGCACCTCACAGAGAGGATGCCATCCCCATTGGAGCTAGTGTTAGTGTCCTATAAATAGCTTGTTAGGACATGATTTAAAATTGTCTGATAGCATAAATTCATGGATTGGCCTCATAAATACCATGGCATTGTTTCTCTTAGGTAATGATTCAATGGGTTTGTGATTGATAAAATTATTTGGGTAAGGTCATAAAATAAAGTTTAAGTCATGAAACATATGGTCTTGATGCCAAAGATATGGGTTGTCATGTCACTAAAGGGTCATAATAAAAAATCATGAGGTCAATTCAAGTCATTTAAATTCAACCTTGTCATGGTCCAAAGTATTTCATGATCTAAAATATGTTGTAGGCACGTGGCATCATTAAGAAAATCATAACAATGCACAAGTTGTTTCACAATGTCCTAATGTTGCGCAATTGAGTATTAAGGTAAAATGAGGTATGATGAGTATAATTGGTGGTTTAATTTAGTTTTATCATACAAATTTTCCATGCTCCATGTGACCCTGATACCACTTTCCTTATCTACAAATCCACAAGTCTCCCATCCAAGCTTGTTGCACACGGGCTGTAGGCAATGCTCCTCACAGCGTTGCACATCTTCAAACAACCTTGCATCCAGAATCTCCAGTTGTTGTTTCATAGTCTTGGTTGAAGTTTGAAAGTAAAACCTTTCTTATGAACCAAAAACTTCAAGATTCACTTTAAATGCATGTCCATTTGTACAACGAATTGAGTTTTAGTAATTCTCTATGCATCTACAAACGCTGTGCTTCACACTGCACATAGTCTTTATTTTTCATTTTCACAGGGAATTGATACATACCAACATCATGGAAACTCCCAAAAGTAGAAGAAGGAACACAAGGGGTGGTGATATCATTAGATTTGATCCTCACTATCTAAGGCTAGTGAATGTAGATCCAACAATAAAATCCTCTTTTAAACAAGTGGGTTGTATCAAGTTTTGTGAAAAGATTTAGGTGTACAACATGTAGGAGGCAAGTGGCAAAGGAGTTTGCATTGATTTTGAAAGGAATTGGGGATAATGTGGGAAACATCCAATTTTAGGTTTTTGAAGGCACCATCATTGTTGCAGCAAAGATCCCTGCTCATGGAGAATAATGGTTCAATGGTATACAATTGCATCTATCCTGCTATCATGAATTTTTGAAACCTGAATTTAGAAACACTAATTTTCACGCTACCATACCCAGAGAAATTCTACTAGAGAATCATAGAAATTTATTGAGGGTAATTCAAAGGTTATTTACATGTGAAGGGAGATTCATTAGGTTTTACAAATATCATATCATGCTCTTAATGCATTTTGTTGGTCGGGATCCCTTGAATCTTCCTTATTACCTTTTCATAATCCTAGGGAAGATGGATGACAAAGTACAAGTAAGGATAGATCAAGGAGAACCTATCCTTTTAATTTTATCTGATTAAGTTGTTGGTATTAGAAGAGCTTAGAAATATGAATCAGGATTGAGAATATTTGGTAGCGCCATCAAAGATACAAAATGATTCTTTAAACAACCCTCAAAGGATGAGAGATACACCTTCATCAGTAACAAAGACAAACACATATTTCCATGAAAGTTCTGTAAAGAAAATGGAAAAGAAAATTGAAGCACCTACAGTAAGTCAACAAGTTAAAAAGAAGGGGAAAAATATCCAATTTCCCTGGAAGAGGTCACATCCCCTAACAAAATAGTTACTAGGTTAGCAACTAAAATAATTTATTCCATGCACACATCACAAGCACCTAAGGAAGATCTAAAATCCTCCACAGACTTCCCTAGTGACAACTAAAACCCGATCATTGAGTTGCAAGAGAAATTAAGGAAAACCCATTTTTTCATAGCACAGTTGCAGCATGAAAATGAGGAAATGAAGAAAAAATATTTGGAACAGGCCTGCAAGAAATACATCTCAATAACAGGTGAAACATTATTCCTTTCAACTCCAACAAGCTCTAAAAAAAAATTGTAACACACTCAACCCCTAAGTACCCTTTTCTAGGGGTAGACCCAGGGTTTAGCTCCAAGAGAGCACCAACAAGCCCTAACTATTAGTTGTTTCGGAAACACTTGCGAAGAAAATGCAGTCTCACATGAAGCATCTATGGGGAGGTTGCAGGACAGTGATGTATACAACCAAGGTAAATATCAAGTGGATATAATACTAGAACAATATAGCATGCATATATCACTTATCAGCTTAGATCTACTTCACACTACTATCTATCAGATCTAACACTGTAATGCAATAGCAGTATATCAAAGGGAAAATAACATAGCATAAATCACACATGCGACACAAGCTATACGTGGTTCACCCTATCTCTAGGGCTACATCCACATAACTATGCTTATAACATATTAGGATGAACCATAGAGTTCTTGTCTACGCTCTTAGCTAGAAGATCTTCTTTCTTCTCCTCTCTGTCTCTCCCCTCCTTGCGCACCTACCTGCAAGGTTGATCTTCGCATACAGTTGAAGATCTTATAATACATAAGGCTCTCATACTCAACACTTCTTTCTCACACAATATCACTCACTTGATCAGACAATGACAAAGAAAAAGAAAACAATCATAACACCAACAACAGTAACAAAAACCCATCCTAGGTCCTTTAGACCTCTATTTATACATTACAATCACTCACCGACATCCTTAGGCCGAAACCTAGGTGCCTAAAAACTTAGGTCAACTTGACTCATGTTTTCAGGGCTTCACTAGCCTGTATTTCCTTCATTCTCACACAGTGCTCCAAAGCATCCAACGATGGCTTTTTCTGCTTGCTCAGTTTTCCACAATCCTTCTTCCTTGTTGATTTGTCATCCTTGATCTCCTCATCCAATGACTTGATTTCTCTTACTTCGCTCCACCTTTTCTTCTCTTTTTCTCACTTCGACCTAGTAACAGTTACTGTGTCTTCCACGTAGTTCACATTTTGCCTTTTCTTCATTGATCTTCGCTAACTTTCATAACCAAGGGCCAATAGGCCCCCAACACTCACCCGTGACTCATCTCGAGGCACTTCAGATATGATCTTTCTATTTTACTTCGACTTCAAGCTGCGCAATGCAACCTTTGCTTTCTTCTCTATGCCTCCTCTCCTTCCTTGTGCAGACTCTCTTTTCTATGTCTGGTACCCAGTTTCAACTGCACCTGGTACCTAGACCCTTTTCCTCATGCTTTTACTGAGAGTGGCGAGGTAGATGGTTGTCATATTACAACTTCAATTGACTCTCATTCATTAATCATTCCTTCCATTCTCCCTTCAAAGTCTTCAACTGTGCAACTCCTCCTTATGTAACATAGGCGACCTCATATGGCCCGAGACAATGCATTCTGAACTTCCCAGGATGCGTCATGAATTTACTATCATATACCAATACAAGATCACCTTGCTTAAATGCCTTCTACTTAATGTGTCTGTCATGGTAGGCCTTCTCTCTTTCCTTCTGTACCTGCTGATGGAATCCTGTAATAAATCCATATTCCTCTAGTTCGACCAACTGTGAAATCCTCTCTCAAACAGTGCCAGTGACATCCATATCTATAAAGGAAATAATTCTTAGGCTTGGTACCAAATATTCCATTGGAACAAAGACTTTGAGACCATACACCAACTTAATAGGGCTCTGCATTGTTATCTTTTTGCAAGTGGTTCTATAGGCCCATAGTATTTTTGGTACTCTTAAATCCCAATCATCCCTATTCACACTACAAATCTTCGTCAGCGTTGTCTCCAAGATCTTGTTGAATGCTTCCACTATCCCATTTGCTTGTGGATGGTAAGGCGTGCTCTTCTGATGGTGGACTGCAAATTCCTCAGTCAGGGCTTCAACTATTTTATTTATGAAATGTGTGCCTTGATCACTCATAAATATCTTTGGGCATCCAAACCTACTTATGATGTCATCAAATATTAATCACATAGCTGTAGTTTCACTACAATCCTTAACTGCTCTTGCTTAGGCCCATCTGGTCAAATATTTTGTCTCGGTAATGATGTACCTTTCTCCTGTGAACTTTCTTGGTGGGTTTATAGGTCCCACAAAGTCAATGGACCATTTCACAAATCATTATAGGTTCATTTGTGGTGCTAAGGGAATTTCATCTCTTCTGGATGGTTTCCCAATTCTTTGACATACATCGCAGGCTCTGTAATAGTCTTTAGCATCTATGTATAAGGTAGGCCACCAAAGGCTAGCTCTAAGAACCTTCTGCGTAGTTTTTTATCTTGTGTAATTTCCTCTTGCTATGCCTTCACGAGATTATGTGAGGATAAATGGTAACTCTACCTCCATAACACACCTTCTCAATATCTTATCAGGTCCCATTTTGTATAGTTTTCCAACTATAAGTGAAAAATCGGTAGCGTGCACTACTAGCTGTTTCTTCTGGGGAATTGTATATTCACTCGTTGCCATTCCTGTTGATAGGAACTAGACTGTCTCTGTGAAGTGGTCATCAATCCTTCTAATGTATAGTAGTTGTACATCCGACAGTGTGTCCTCCAAACTAGTGGATTCTTCTCCATGTTCTAACCTCGACAAGTGGTTAGGACCTTTGTTCATTCTTCCTAGTTTAACTATGATCTCAAATTCATATTCATCAAATAACATCTTCCATATGCATATTCGTCCCCCCAACACTGGCTTGTTGACTAGGTATTTCATCACAGAGTGATCAATAAACATTTTAAGGTGGCCTCCCAACAAGTAGTGGCGAAATTTCTACAACACATACACCATGGATAACCCTTCTCTCTCAGTAGCAGTGTAATTAATATCAGCTGTGGATAGTTTCCTACTAGAAAAATCTAATAGATGGTCAATATCTCCTTCCCTAGCTTTTTCTAACACAACTCCCAATGAAATGGAAGATGCATCGACATGCACATGAAATTACTTTCTCCAATCTGGGAAAACGAGAATAGGCGCAGTAACCATTTTTTGTTTCAGTGTGTCGAAGCTCTTCTCACATTCTTCTGTCTAGTGAAATTGATAGTCTTTATTCAAAATCTTATCCATGGGTGTTGTAATCTATCCATATCCTTTAATGAACTTCCTTTAATATCCAGTATGTCCCAGCGCAGTGCACAATTGTTTGACTGAAGTAGGAGGTGGCATATCAACGATAATATCAATTTTAGATGGGTCTACCAACAATCCCTTCTTGCATACAATATGACCTAACAACACTCAAAATGGTGAGAATAATATGAACTTCTTCATATTCAATTCAATTTGACACTATCTGCATTTGTCCAACATTAGCCTTAGACATTCAATCTGATTTTTCAATAAAATAAAAATAGTCCAATGATCAAAATATGCTTCTAGAAATTTATGCAGAAACTTCTTGAGTGCTTTGAACACCACCCTGGAAAATATGGTTAGGGAGTTCTTCAATCCAAATGGAATCAATCTATATTGGTAGGATCCCCATTCTACTTCAAATGTGGTATTATGGCGATCTTCCTTGGCAATCCGAATCTGATGGTATCCTGAAAATCCATCAGTAAACGAATGTACCTCCTGTTCTCCCACATTATCTAACACTTCGTCAGTGAATGGTGTAGGGAAGGGGTCTTGCAAATAGGCATCGTTCAGCTTCTTGAGATATACACAAATTATGATCTCTCCTGTCTTCTTGTCTTGCACCACCATAGGGATAATCCATTCTTATTATTTGACGAGTTCTATAATTCCTGCTTCCAACATTCTATCGAGCTCAATATTTACTTTCTCCTAATATTTAGGGTTCAATCTATAGGGTCTCTATTTGAATGGTCTTCCATTTGATTTCAAAGTGATTCTCATCTCTCACATAGGCCCTTTAATTCCCTTCATATCAGTGAACTTGGTCAGAAACAAGTCCTGATATTCATGTAGTAACTCTGTGATTTTGTCAATAGTAGCAACATCCCAGTCATCTCCAACATTTGCAAGATTCACTGTATTCTCTCTTCAACTGTTGACCTTCTTAATATTTATTGGTTGTCTAATTAATGGTATATCAACTCCTAGTCCTTCCACATCTCTCTGGCCTTCTATTTCTACGATGTTCACCTTCCTCAGATCATCGTCTTCATCAGCATTGATGTTGTAACAACCTTGCAGTTTATGGAGAGGCGCATTCCATTCATCATCTTATTGTTCTAAAGGGGGGATAGAGGCCTCCTCAAATACTTTGTGTCTTACAATATGTAACGCTTGATCTAATGAATGATATTGACAGTCAAATAAGAAGGTGGTTACAAAGTTCTGAGTCATACCTTCCCAACCTGCAATGATGAGGCACAACTCCGCTTGAAGGTACCAGTTGATAGGGCTTGTGTCTAGTGTGTTAATGAACTTGTGCACCCACTTCTCTTGAGGAATGGTTCTCTAGGATTCCTCAAAAATTTCCACATGGTCCTTTAGGCAGCTTGGACCCATGTACTGAACTTTGCATCCTTCCACTTGTGCTAAGAACCGCATGGTCATCAGGGTATGACATTGTACCCATTCTGTAATGTTGTTTTGTGTGTCCCTCACCATCTTCTTGGTGTGGGTTTCAAGGCCTCATCCATTGCCAACAATCTTTGTTGCATTGGTACACTTTATTTGAATTCTGAGAAGAAGGTTTCTAAAGGATTCAAACCATAAAAGGTAGGAAAGTTACTTACTATTGTGTTGATCCAACGAACTTCTCTGGTTAATCTAAAACATCTCCCTGTAGATACTTCATACATTTTGTTCTACCAAATCTCCAGTTCTTATTTTGAATCTGATGAACATGCATTGTCACTTTGCCAGCTTAGGTTTCCATTGGCCATAGGATTAATGTAATCCTATTGCCTGGTTGTTAATTTGTATATGTTTTCCAGTTCATATGCGTGGTCTTCTTCTCTGATAGGTTTCGTGTATCACTAAGCTTCATCTAGATCTAAAGGTGCAATGACCCTAAGGCCATATCTTTCAAATGTTATACATTTTTCTTTAAATAAAACACAATGGAATTATTGAAATCCAAATCAATTCCTAACAATGTAGGGTAAGGGTAGTTGTCATCAACTATCTCAATTACCTCAAAATATTCAAATGTTCGTACTCCATCAATGTCCATAGGGACATGTTCTAATCTTCCAAAGGGGCTTACAACTTGTTGATTAACCATCCTAAGTCTAATAGGGGAATAGATCAACTTCGGTTTTCCCATCAGTGCCCAGGTTTGATTCATGGAATTGACCTGCGACCCTAAGTCGAGGACCACATAGTTTATATCATATTCTCCAATCTGAGCATTCAAGTGTAGTTATTTATTTGTCCTCTTATTAAATAGTTGATGTACTACTTTATTCAGTAAAGGATATATCGTTTCTATCTCATATTGTCTAATTAAATTTTGTAGTTCTTGTACAATGCTCTCATCCTGAATCAACTTAATACAAGTATATAAAAATTCCATGTGCTTTCTTACCTCTTTTCCTTCTTTTGGTGAAGTAGACTAATCGAATTCCAGAGGCATTCCACATTCTCTTACTTCTAGCCATGTATTTGATGAAGAACCTTGGTCTCCTTTGAACTCTTTTCTTTCCTCCTCAAATATTTGTCTTTCTCTCTTTGTATCAAAAGTTTGGGTCTTCTCTATAGATTTCCCAACTCCTGAGTCTTCTATAGTATTTCCTTGGGTTATTTTGTCTTCTCCTATAAAAATGCCTCCATGAGTGATAACAACGAATCTAGGGTTTTCCTTGCGAGGTTCAACATATATTAGTTGCGCTTGTGGTTGCTGAGGTCCTCATCTTTCCTAAATCTTAGCTAGTAGCACAGGACAATCCTCTATAACATGTTTGAAGGAATTGTAGTAGCTACAAGTAGTGAAAGGGTTTTGATAGTCCCTTGATAAGTGTCCTAGTTTTGTGCAGTTGTAACAAATGATTTGTCCTCAGCCTGAACCAATACCTCCTCCTCTTCCTCATCCTCTGAATCCACCATGAGGATTGAATTTTCCTCTCCCAGGGGAGTTATACTACGTAGTGTTTCCTTCTTTTTGTACTTATCCTTGAATTTTGTATATGTCTCTTAACCTTTTGTGGATGAGGTAATAATCCCTAGAATCACTATCATTGTTTCCTATAGACTTACATAACGTGCAATACAAATTTGTAGGTGTCTGAACATATTTTTGCATGTAATAGAACTCACTAGGGTGATGTCTATTTTTGCATACCTCGCACCAGGGTAGGGTGACTTGCTTCAAAGGGATCGAAGCTCCAGAGGCCAAGTATTCATGAAATAGTGAACATTGTTCCTTCTCATTGCCTTCTGATCTACATCTGACACACCATATGTCTTCTCTTTTATCTTTTCCCTTATATTTCTTCATATCTTTGACCTGCAGAGACAAACTAGTTAGCTGACTCAAGATTTGACTCATACCTGAGCTGGATTATCCCATAGGGGATGATTCTAAATTCATGGTGATCTCCAACACCTCAAACTATGAAGAAATATTATGTTGCATCAGAGGAACTCTTATGTGTGGTAAGAGGGAAGCAATGAACCATTCTTTGTTCTACTCATCTGGGATCTGAAAAGTCAATTGACATGTTAACATCTTGAATCTTTGATCGAATTCCCAAACAGGTTCAACTACCTTCTACTTGATCTCTTTCAGATCTGTAATACATTGTGAGTCTGACTTGGGTTTGTTGAACTCTGGAATAAACACATTCTTGATCTCATTCAACGGCTTAAGTTGTGCAAATCCTTGGACAAGCTTCATGTACCATCTTAGTGCATGATCCTTTAGTGTAGTACTAAACTGAGTTCTTTTAACAGCTTCATCGGTGGAATTCTTAATATTCCATAGAAATTCACATAGGAACCAGTGTTGATCAGGATCTTGAGATCCATCTCCCCTAAAAATAGGGAGCCTCATCTCATTTTCCATAGATATTCCTAGGGTTCCTGATTGAGTATGTGGTGGAATACTAATGACAGTGCTCAAAACACTCTAGTATCTTGGATTACTCTAACTTATTAATGCTACTAAATCAACAAGAGGGATAATAGTACTTACTTCGGTAGTTTGTGCAGTTCCTGAAGCTTTTGTCTCTTCCTAGTAAGTCTCTTCATCTTTCCCTTCCTCTGCCCTAGTGGGTTCTGAATGCTCTTCCTTTGTCTAATCTACCTCTTCTCCACTGTAGAAACCCGCATCCTTGTAGTTATTCTTAAATAGTTTCGCAAGATGAACTTCTTTGAATGCTCTCCCACTATGTGTATGTCCAGCCTCTGTGTCGCTATCGTTTTCCAAATTATTGAACATTATCTTTTTCAAATCCTCCCAATCTACTGTATCTTCAATATGTTCTTCCCATCCAATAGCATCTTGATCCTCAACTTCAAAAAATTTAAAAAATTTCCTCTAGGTCCTTTGAATAAATATCTCTTGACTTGGTTATATGAATCTACTCTATCAACAACAAACTCGGTGATGTAACCTCCAATGGTGCTATCAAACCAATGATCTAATGCTCTTGACATGATGTTATCAACTCTCTTGACCTTCTTGATTAGATTAAACGTCCAAACCACAAGAGGTCTATATCTGATCTCAAACTGGGTATCTGCTAACTGAGCTAACCAATCATATAGATCCTGATGGATTCCTCCAAAGAAAATCTCATGTATATCAGTAAAGATATATGTTCCTAACCAATCCTCCGTACTAATATTAAGGTTCGTGTTCTATCCTTCAGTGAAGTCCCTTTCTTGATCCTCTATCAACTTTTGAATTTCTTTCTCTCATGGAAACCACCTTGACATACCCTCAAGAAGGTTCTGGTCCTGGAAACGAAACTATTTGTTGGCATAGGGGAAGACCTAGGACTTAGCTCCAAAAGCGCACCAACAAGCCCTAACTACTGGCCCTTTCGGCAACACCTGTGAAGCAGATGCAGTCTCACCTGAAGAAGATATGGGGGGGTTGCAGGACATCAATGTTTACAACCAAGGTAAATATCAAGTGGATCTAATACTATAATAGTAGAGCATGCATATATCACTTATCATCTTAGATCTACTTCACACAACTATCTATCAGATCTAACATAGAAATGAAATAGCAGTATGTCAAAGGGCAAAGAACATATCATCAATCACACATATGACAGAAGATATACGTGGTTCACCCTCTCTCTAGTGCTACGTCCACATAATTGTACTTATAATATATTAGGATGAAGCATACAGTTCTTGTATGCGCTCTTAGCTAGCAGACATTCTTTCTTATCCTCTTTGTCTCTCCCCTCCCTGCACACCAAGCTGCAGGGTTGATCTTCGCACCTAGCTGAAGATCTTACAATACAGAAGGCTCTTGTACTCAACACTTATTTCTCACAAAATATCACTCACTCGGTCACACAATAACAAAGACAACAACAACAATCATAACACCAACAACAGTAACAACAACCCATCCCAGGTCCTTTAGACCTCTATTTATACATTACAATCACTCACTGACATCCTTAGGAAGAAACCTACGTGTCAAAACCCTATATACCAAAACCCTAGGTGTCTAAAACCCTAGTTAAACTTAACTTTCATTTTCAGGGCTTTGCCAGCTTGTCTTTCCTTCCTTCTCGCGCGATGCTCCAAAGCATCCAATGATGGCTTTTTCTGCTTCCTGAGTTGTCCACAATCCTTCTTCCTTGTTGATCTGTCGTCCTCAATCTCCTCATCCAACAAATTTCTTTCTCTTACTTTGCTCCTCCTTTTCTGCTCTTTTTCTCACTTTGACCCAGTAACAGTCACTGTGTATTCCACGCAGTTTACATTTTTCCTTTTCTTCCTTTCTCTTCGATAAATTTCATAACCAAGGGCCAACATGGGAATCAAATTTTTTCTTACTCTAATCATCATGAATCCCCTGCCCTAGGAGGTCATCCTCTTCTACTCGTTCATATCTTTCTAACGACTACTACTAGGCTCTAATGCGACCTCTGGTTTGCAATTTATGTCCTCCGGAATTTATTCGGGCATTATTAGTTGAGGGCCAGGTGGAGACCACGTGGGTCCATCTCATTCGTACCATCTTCATGCTCCTACCTCCCACAGAGAAGGTCCATCCAAAATCCAATCCAACAAATGGAATTGATCCTCATCTAACACATAGGCTAGAGGGGCATCTGGTGTTCAACGCTTCGGCACCGGATGTCCCTTTTCCTTTCTACATGCATGTCCTTAAGAGTCTTGAATTCCAAAAATCTTGAAGGAGCCCAAAATATTTCCATGTGGCTCTAGCCTTCAGGCATTTCAACTTACCCTCAACATTGCATTCCAAACCTTCGGACTCCTGAAGGCTCCACCCTCGGATGTGGTGATGTACTAGACATGGAGGAAAGTACAGGTGGGTCTCAAATACTCCTCCCACCAAATGGACCAAACAGGTAAGTTCTAGAGGTGACATAGGCAAGGAAGAGATGACACCTTAACCTTACAGTGGGTGACATGTGTCATGTCAAACATGGGTTCATGCCACCCTAGGTGATGTCATCATGCCACATCACCCTGGACTGGTAGACTTCTAATCCCTTCGATCTCACAGTCATGGTGTGTCCACATAACCCCTTAATCTATGGCCTCTGTTACTTTGTAAATTAGGCATTTGGGGGATCCATGGGCACTCCAACCTTCGAAGGTTTTATCATCATGGGAACTCCACTCTCTCGAAGAAATACTTTGTCGAAGTACTATACACATGTCACTCTACTATTTGATTGGATGATTAAAAGGGGTTATTAACAAACTCTCCAAATCAATGAATCTCATCACTTCGTAACTTTGGAATTTAGGGATTTTTGTGCTATCACATCTCTTTTCTCCTTAAGTAGGACTTCATCATACTTACCTTGAGGTATATCCAATGTCCAAGGGGACTCCCGAATGCCCTCAGATATGTGGCTCATGTTACTTCATTATTGATGAATGGGTCAATGTTTAATGGTGGGGTAGGTCTATCTTCCACAATTAGGGAGATCTCCAGGCATGGGTCAATCTTATGGGTAACCACAACCATCAGTTTCCTTTGGTCAATTTAGAAATGGTAAGGTCAAAACACTCTGGAGCTTTGAGCTCTTGGAGTTTTGAATCCACAAGGGCTTAAATCCTTTTGGGCCTAGCGAAACGTTGTCAGACCTTGGTCACATGGGTCCTTCTGAAATTCTTGTGGGCTATGTACTAATATCTTATCCATGAATTGGTTAATGACATAGGCATGAGCCCTTGATCACATTAGTGAAAGGTCTAAGGGAGGCACCCTCCTTCCATAGTGTCTGAAATTAGTATTCCCATGAAGGTAGATTATAGAGGCTAGCAAGACTTAAGCATCCCAATAAATCATTCCCTGACACCATTGAAAAATTAAATCCCATAGCTCTCTAGTTTTTAAGTCGAGGAAAGAAGAAGACCATTTGAAAGCATGGGATCACAGAGAGACAATACATATTTCTACCTTAATAATTCTATATAGAAATCAATCATAGACATATAAATATATTCAATCATCATTTCCATTTCAATACACAAAGTATGAAAATACTTATCAGAAAACCAGAATTCATGAAGCAACTGCTGAGAGGGGTGCCTATTTCCACCCAGCCATAGGCACAACCACTCTTGACCAAATTTACCGCTAGCCACCGCTGAGCTAGACCATGATTCTAGGAGAGAGACTCTTTCTTCTTACTGAGCGGAAGTCAAGGATGAAGGTTACTCTCCTCCTCCTACGAGATCCTGGAAATGGGTTTTCTCTGTACCAAGAAAGGAGGTCTGCGCAAGTACTTCCACAGTCACTTGTCATCCCCATTTATCATCTTGAAACAAAAAACTTTCCAACAACTTATTGCACCTATAAAAATATTATTTCCCAGTTCTTCCTCGAACTAGAGAGATGCAAGAACTCTTTTATCTTCTCGATATTGGGCTTTCGAATTTGCTATGTCGCGTCGATCTACCTCTACCCACGAATTACCTCTTTTATTTCCATACTCAACCAGTTTGCATGGGTCTAAATACACAACTCATGGTCAGGTCTGGAAGTCTTGTACATGGGTACTCTACCCCATATCCTCATTAACTCTTGAGGAGGACTCTTCCAGCTACCAATCTGACTATTAATACATTTATGGGTTAGAGGATTGTTCTGGGTCTGAGCCATTAAATCTAGCTAGGTATTGGTTTTGTGGGGGGGGGGGGGTCATCTCAACCATTTTAGTTTCTGCTCACCATATTTCTCATAGAACCATGGCCTATCTTGAAAAACTCCCCTTTCAAAAGTGTTTTCACAGGGTCAGACCCAGGGTTCAATGCTTCAACATCGCACCAACAAAACCCTAGCTACCAACCCTTTCAGAAACACCTGCAAAGGAGAGGAAGTATCACCCAAGGTAGAGGCAGGGGGGGTTGTAGAAATCAAGTGTATACAACCTAGATGGGACATAGATCTATGATCACAATACTTAAAAAATCACTTAGCCAATAACATTCATTCATCTTTAAGCCCTTTATTCACATCACAGGTTAAAACCTTAGTTATAGAAAAACACAGTATTATTCAAGATCTAATCACATCTAATTATTCAACACATAGCATCGAAGTTGTAGATACTGAGAGGGGGGTGAATCAGTTTCAAATAGAATTAAAAAAAAAAATCAACTTATACTTAAACCATTCAATTATATCTAATGATCAATGAACAATAGTATAAGGGTTACATCAATACACCACAATACACCATGCACAATATATGAGAAATAATCAATTGTTATTGGTCAAGGGAAGTAATGACTTCCAAAGGTAGCTACAACTTCCAAATATAAACAGAGGGATAAACCTCCAAGAGGAAGATACAATCCTCCAATATCAAGAGAGGTTTGACCTCTCCATCCTTGTCCCTTCCTTCCACCCAAGAATATATTAGAGATAATAAAACTTTATATTAAATCATCACCATCAACCAACCATCACATAGAGCCTAATAACACTTCCTGAGACTTCTTCAACTTCTGTAATTCTTCAATTATTGGAATACTTCGATCCTATAGATAATATTACACAATGTACTCTCTGAAACCCCTCCAATTTTCACTCCTTCAAAACTCCGCAAAAAGAAGTTATAGAAAGAATGGTAGACTTTACTCAATTCTAGTTTATTCATGTGAGCTAACTTGTACACAATTTCCCATGCTCAATATTTAAGATCAGATTCTGAAACTTGCACACACGAAACTTAATTTTGTATTGTTTCCAATGAATTTTGTCCCACTTCATTTGGATTATCTATGAAGAAGTTATGATTGTTTTACCCGAAACACCTATTTATTGACTAGCTTCAGGACTAGTAAAAAACCCTATCTTCCACAGAGTGTATCTCCATAATTATATCGAAACAAGAGATTAAACTTTTACCATAGCTACCTTCATATGTCTTCTCAATGCCATATAAATTTCACGATCTGAATCGTTCTAGAAAAAATGTTATATTGAAAATGGTAAGATGACCTGAAAATAAAACACCTTAGAACACATCACCAAAAGACTTCATCCTCCCTTGAAATTTGGCCTTCTTTACTTCTGATTTCCTCTGAAATTCGACTTGTGTATCAAATGAATGTATAATGATATGTATTTATACCATTTATGTCACTTCCTTCTAACATTAGGTCTGACCTGACACTTTCTTATTTTGTAATTCTTTTCTTTAATTATCTTCAGGGCCTACATGTAGTTCCTTCTTCAATTCACTTTGTCATATTCAAACATTTATTTCTCCTCAACCATGAGGATCCATGTGACGTGCTACATACCAACAGAAACAACATGATGTATACTATCCATCCATGGGTGTTGTATCATCATGTGCATTGTCCTTCATGTCCAAATACCTTCATCAATCTTGCAGTCCAAAACCCATGACTAGGGTTGACATCAATGACAACAACCAATCTTCCAACAAAAGAAGATCTAGAATTCATTCAGATCATAATCACTAAAAATTCATAAATATATCTATCATAATAGTGCACTAAGCAATTACAAGAACAATATATCACAAAGCGCATAACATAGGATATACGTTGCTCACCCCAGCGTGGGGATACATCCACCAATTCTTCTGATTCTTTATTAGCTTCTTCCATTCTTCTTACATGCATAGAGCCACAAATCCAACTTCGCATAGGACAAGAGATATGAAAGAACCTAACCAGATCCTCCTTCCCTAAACTTGGCACAACATAGAACCTTCTTACAATCATTTGCACTTATCTCTGGAAGTTCTCAACACACAATATGCACAAAGCTAATTTCGGTCTTACTCCAACACTTAGCCATCATCTCATAACTAAGTCCTTCTTACATCGCCTAGCTACTTATTTATACATTACAAAAGGGGCCTAAACATGGGAAAACCCATGGGTTGACATCCCATACTTGTTACATAAACCCTAAAACCTAAAAATCCCGCAAAAGGGGGTGAGATATCGCGATCTCCGCTTCACCTGGGTGATTCGTCTTCGACCAGCCTGTCGAAGTCCCAAAAATGGTCAAACATGCTCAAGGTTCTCCAAAACTTGGTCAAGGGCCAACATTCCCCCAACAATCACCTGTGACTTGTCCCAAGTCACTCTGATCTGGGAAATTATGCTTTGAAGGCCTCGAGCTTGGTTCATGATGCCTTGACTTGTTGCTTTTCTAGAGCTTCCTTCTCGATGAACTCCTAAATGAATTTCTCGATGACATGTCCTTCCAAGCATTATTCCACCCTAGTGACCACTTGTTCCAGCTATGCACATTGTCCCACAATCTCTTCAAAAAGTGTGCAGGCTTTGTCCAACACCACTTGGAGCCTCTGGGTCACTTCCATTACTCTACTCCGGATGGAATTAACCTATTGTTGAACTGCACAGACCTCATATGAACTTTTCATATTCTCTACTATTGGAAGTAGCTTCAATTATTCTTGTACTATCGATGCTTGTTTCCTCACCTCCTGGAGCTATGACTCCAATGTCCTCAATTTAGGGTCTTCTAGAAGGCACTCAGAGGTCTACGCACTTCTGTTACTTAGTTTATTGCATTCCAAAGGCAATTCCTTGATTATTTCGACTGAGCTCCTAGCAATTTCTTCCCTCTCATCTCGCACTTCCTGCTGAGTGCCTGACATTGTTCACAGTTCTATTTCTACTACTCTTGCTTGAAGCTGTTGAATGGCTTCAACGAGCTTCTCCACTTGGATCTCAACTATCTCTTCTTACATCTCTGTTAGGCCTGACATAGAGAAAAGTGCTCTAGTGACTGCTTCTTTAACTCCCATATGCTCTACAAGCAACTGTTCTTTTTATTTCTGGATCTGCTCTCTTTCCTCTGCAAACTTTGCTTGGAGGTCATCTTTTTCTTGTTGCGCAACCCGACGTTGCTCTAGGGCTTCTTCCTTCAGTTTCTTCAAGGATTTTGTGGTCTGTTCTTTTTCTTCCTGTACATGATGAAGGCGAGCATCTGTCGCATCTGTTAATCTGCGTAGTTGGGCAAGCTCATCTCCTAGTTCTATACCTACTGATGATGATGGCGTAGTAGACATTGTGTGGCTCGAATAGAGGGATTTTTGTACCCCTTTCAGCTCCACCTTGATCCTATCATACATTTTCTGATGTTTTTCTTTGTTGCATTGCAAAATATCCTCCGAACTATCTGATATAGTAGTGATGATGAGTTCAATATCATCCACTCTAAGCACAGTCTATGACTGGGACTTATTGGCTCATGATTTCTTGCACGCTGAGGGTTTATTCAGGGAAAAATTTCTTTTCTTGGATATCTTGACCTCTGTAAGGGGATCCTTAGGCAGTGTCACTTAAACCTTTTCCTACTTTTGTTCTTCCATTTTCTCTTCTTGGTTCACTTCGTCAACTCCTCCTCCTCTAGGTCAATCAGGCATAGTTTCCTCTGATGTTCTATTTATCTCATGCACTTCTTCCTTCTTCTTTTTCTTGGAGTTTCTTGGTACATCATACTCTTCTCGAGTGAATACAGGACTTACGATGAGTTCGGGGTCGGATATTTCTTTCTGTTCGACTGGTACAAGGAATTTTGCAGGTCATTCCTTGGTTATTTCCTCCATATCTTCCTCGGTGAGTTTTTAATAGCACTGGAGCTCTTCCTTGTGTTCATCCCCACTCACGATGATGTAAATGAAGTGCCTGTCTACGCAGAATTTCACAAGTGGCCTGAACCTATGGAGTGCATTCGATGTCATGCGAGAGAAGGATTCAATGGCCCTCTTCAACTGCAAGTAATAGGTTTAGAACACCACATTTGACTACCATTGCTTTGCCATGTCTCTTTTATACCACAGGTTAGTGAACTGTGTGGCCAGTGGTTCAGATGAATCGAATTTAGGGAAGGCCTCTCCCTCTAGCATCTCCCAAGCGATGAAGGAAACAAGAATCAATAACCAGTTGAGGAGAAACTTGTAGCCTTGGTTCTCTGCTTCATGGCAATCCCGCTCCAACTGGTTGATGAGGTAGCTTTCCCATTTCATCTACATTCCTTCAACACACTTTCCTACGAGGTCAATGACAAACCCCGTGACTTGCGCTGGTATGTTCTTCCTGATGATCTTACCAGCGATTAACTGGAAAGATAGGCACATTGCGCCATCTTCAATGAAGGCTACCTTGTAGCCCCACATCCCATTCTCTACATCATTGTAGGTGTCCTTTATTCATTGTGCCTGGGTGCAATCTGCAACATTCCCTGGATAGAATTTCTGGGGGTTCAGTCCCTACATACTTAATACAATGATCATGTGGATCAGCATCAGATCCACAGTCAAATGCATGTCTAACCATATATAACCTCCATGGTAGTTGTAGTGTCCATATAAATTTACATCAATTAATTCTACAAACAAAATAGTAGCTTCTACTTGATTTCAGAAAATTCAATAATTCCTTTTAATTTAGCACATACACAAGTTAAATTTAACAACGAATATTAATTTTATAACAGAATAAAACAAATACATAATTTTAAAATACCTTGGTCTGATGCTAACCCTCTGTTTTCCACTTGTCCTTTTGACCTTCCTGCTGCTACCTTGCCTAGCTTGAATCCACGGACCAACTCTACCCAAAACCGAGTTTCCACCCTGCCAACTAGGACAACTACCTAGATCTAGGATACCATATGGATATCCTGGCCCCCATGCCCAAAACCCCCAGCAAAACGGTGCCCCCTGTACTAATCCTCCCGACTACAGAACTCAAACTCCCCTCTCTCCAAATCCAAGAGAGCCCCCAAAATAAAATCTCCCGTCGAATGATCCCCCTTCCTTTGTAACCTCCTCCGCTCATATCCCTCCTTCACTGCCCTTTTACCTCATTTACTTCCTTACCTACACATAGTTAATTCCCCTTATCCTTTTATTTATTATTTTATCCTTTCTTAATTAATATCTTATCCCTTTATCTTCAATGTCTTATCCCTTTCCGTGTACGTAAGTCTTTAACAAATTAAACTTATAATTTATTAAAAATATTAATCCAATACCCATGTTAATGAATGTAACATGTAATTAATTAATCAAATTGTAACCATTAATTAATTAATAAATATTTAATTAGTATCATTATACCAATCTTTGTTTAATTAATAATATGTTAGAAAAATTAATTACCTAATAAATTTTACTTAATAAGTCCCTAAACATATATTCTACTAGGGTTGTTACATACACCCACCCTTCAGGAAACTTCGTCCCAAAGTTAATGTATCTTATGGTCAAAGGAAAAGAAACATGGTTCACACATTCATAACAATTAATCGACATTATCAGTAAGTAAGTCAAGAAACCTCATACATACTAGTGTATATGTACAAGAAATGCATGTCTAGCTAGTACATACAAGTCTCGTGCATGTACTAATAATCAAACGATCATCCTTTAGTAATTTATGTATGCATCCAATCCAGTCAACAAGACTAGTCTTTTATAAAAGACAACAAACCTATCAATCGTTTGAGAAATTCTTTAATTACTATTATCCGGTTCAATAATTTTAATTAGACAACTGTGATTTAGTTACATAATAATGAATATTCATATATACACATTTCTCTTTTTTTTTTTTTTTGAAGGGAAAACATTAAATACCACCACAAGATAGATCTCGATACCTTCTCAACTATTAATACTCATCCTTCCTCCCTAAACTACTTCCATCTCCATTCCTATCCTTCCTTTGTTGGACTATCTTGGAGCGTCAACTATATTGACCTAACTACAAATAGAACCTGTAAGCGGAAGTGTCACTATCTCAACCAAGTTTCCCCAGCAGGCAACTGACAGTCATCATCACACGTCTAGGGGAGCGTGAGCTAACACCGTCCTCCCATGACTTCAGGTTTTGGAGGATACATGGTGGGAAATGCCTCCACCCCTCCTAACGGGACTATGGTCCACACCCTACAATGGAGGATACACGCTGTGAAATGCCTCCTCCCCTCCTAACAGGACTAGGGTTCACACCCTACAATGGAATACATAGTGGAACCGTGTTGCTAGGGGTTTTGTCATCGTTTATTTAGTTTTGGGCAGTGTCATCACCTGAAATCATGCACTGGCCCACATATCATAGCAATGCATCCAAACCAATATAAATTCCACATATAATATTCATACCATAATGTTTCTCAGTTAGTGGTCCTGATATCCACTTTCATCATCATTATCCCTTGGCTATTTCATAGCCCATAACCTGCAGATTAGTCTGTAACACAAAATCATACATTTCTATGCATTATCATCATGTAATTGCATACT
>ML779722.1:223329-292693 GCA_009831015.1 Picea engelmannii | reverse complement strand
TAGAAATAGATCTCATAATATCCCATAATTCAATTTCGACATCTATTCATAAGATTATCATTTACCCAAAATAGATTGCATCATATCCAACATCATCCTAATAGAATTTAAACATTCATTAAATTCACATTCTCACAATATGTTGCATCATATACATCATCATCAATAACATTTAATCATTCATAAAAGTTCATACATTTAAAGTTTAGATGTATCACTTAATAGTTTCATTGTGACTAGAAAATAAAGTATATAGGCCTCAGGTAATCCTAGTTGTCTAAGTCAAAAGGTGGTTTTACATACACCCATCCTTCGAGAAACATGTTCTCGAGGTGGTCAAAAAAGTGAGGGATAGTCTCAGCGTCTTCCCAAGTAGAAGATCATGGACTATACTTGTCCCACTGGACCTTAACCTGGTCTACCAGACGGTTCCTGAGTTGTCTGACTCTATGTTCCAATATGCGTAATGGTTCTACCGTGAGGGTTCCCACGTCTGATACATGCAATTCCTTCCAATTTAGTTTATGTGATTCATCAACAACATAATGATGTAAAACAAATACATGAAATACATTATGAGTTTTATGCAAGTGGGGTGGCAGTACGAGACGATATGAAACGGGTCCAATTTTCTCTTGGATATTGAATGGTCCTATAAATTGAGGTGACAACTTTGTCCCCTTCCCAAAACGTATGGTACTCTTATTAGGCCTTATACGAATGAAAACCTGGTCTCCCACTTCATAACTTCGGCCGGTCCTGTGTGCATCTGCATAGCTTTTCTGCCTATCCTGTGCTTCCTTTAGTCTCTGCCTAATCTGAATCACATGTTCCTCCATCTCTTGAATCAATTCTGGCCCAACTGTTACTCAATATTCTAGTCTATCCCAACTCAATGGCGTTCAACTGAGTCCCCAACGCTGACTGTAAAATTGTCCAAAACCTAGAAGTGAATCTGGAGTCCCTATCTGAAATGATCTTCTTAGGTATCCCATTCAAACAAATAACCTAGCTTACAAACACACGTGCCACATTAGTGACATCGTAAGTGTCTCTAACTAGAAACAAATGAGAACTCTTGGTTGACTTATCAACTATCACAATAATGGCATTGTGTCTATGGGATGTGAGTGGCAACCCCACAACAAAATCCATAGAGATGACTTCCCATTTAGACATAAGAACATCATGTGGTTGTAGGAGGCCGGTCGGGTGATGGTGGTCGGCTTTCACTTGTTGACACTCCAGGAATTTGGTGATGAAATGGACTACATCGCGCTTCATGCCTACCCAAAAGAAGAGATTCCTCATATCTGCGTACATCTTCTTCACACCCGGATGCACACAATAAAGTGCTCTATGGGATTCCTTCAGTATGATGCTTCGAATATCCCCATTCTTAGGGATGTACATCCTTCCTCAATATCTTAATAGTCCATCTATTTCCAGACTATATCCTTCATACTTTGGATCTAACTGCCTCCTGCTCTGGAGGTTTGAAGTAACCTTTAAATACCAATTGTCTCGTTGGAGTTGTGTCAACACATGTTCCCTCAGATTGACCTTTAAAGTTACCAAGGAGAAGATACGTGGTCTCATAATCAAGTCATCTGCGACCACATTTTACTTTCCCTTTATGTACAAAATACCAAAATCGTACTCACTCATAAACTCACTCCATCGCCTTTGTCGGGCATTCAGATCTCTTTGAGTGAAGAGATGTTTTAAACTTTGAGGGTCCGTTTTGAGCTCAAAGTTTCACCCAACAAGATAGTGCATCCAAAGTTTCAGAGCTAGCATTATAGCTGCCAACTCTAAATCATGAGTCGCGTATAGCTCCTCATGTTTCTTCAACTTCCTTGATGCATAAGCTATCACTCCTCCATCCTGCATTAGCACGGCCCCAAACCCTTGCTTCGAGGAATCCGTGCAGACTGTGAAGTCCTTTTCCATATCCGACACTCGTAGAATTGGTGCACTAGTTAGTAACCTCTTAATCTCAATGAATGCACTATCACATTCTTTTGTCCATTCATACCTGACCCCCTTGCATTGCAAAGTGGTGATGGGTTTCTCTATTTTTTAGAACCCTTCCACAAATCTTTGGTAATAACCTGCTAGTCCCATGAAGCTTCTCACCTCATGGGTATTTTTCATCACTGGCCACTCCATAATGGCCTTTACCTTTTCTAGGTCCACTGAGATTCCTTCACCGGAAATGATATGACCTAAATAGTGGATCTCTTTCTGGAAGAATGAACACTTTGACAACTTGCCATATAATTTGTTCTCCCTAAGGCAGGACAACACTGCTCGTAGGTGTTCCTCATGTTCTCTTTAATTCTTGGAATAGATGAGGATGTCATCTAGAAAGACTTGTACAAAACGTTCTAAGTACTTCCGGAATACACCATTCATGAGGCTCATGAATACTATTGGTGCATTGGTCAATCCGAAAGATACTACAACAAACTCATACTGTCCAAACCGAGTTTGAAACATAGTTTTTGGGATATCACCTTCCTTAATCCTTAACTAATGATACCCTGATCACAAATCAATCTTGGAGAATACTGTTGCTCCTTTCATCTGATCGAAGAGGTCATCTATTCACGGCATTGGGTACCTAATTTTCACTATAGCACGGTTCAAGTCCCTGTAGTCTATACACAGTCGTAAGGATCCATCCTTCTTCTTTACAAAAATTACTAGTGCGCCCTAGGGTGAAACACTGGGCCTTATTAGCCCTAAGTCCAATAACTCTTTCAACTGCATCTGCAATTCACAAAGTTTTGGCACTGTCATCCGATACAGAGTCTTAGAGATTGGTTATGCACTAGGTTTTAGCTCAATAGTAAAATCAAGCTCCCTCTTAGGAGGTAACCCTGGTAACTCGCTCGGAAAAATATCCTGAAATTATGACAATATCGGGTACTTATCCAATGAGTGTCCCTTCCTTTCATTCACTGCTTCCACTACATACAATCGAGACCCTTGTCTCAATCATCGCTTAACATTCATAGTGGATATAAAGAATAATGACACTTTTCTCCGTAAACCCTGGATCTCTACTCACCTTCCTTCATCATCGACACAAAGCATCCTCTTGGTGAAACAATCTACCATGGCTCGGTGAGCTGCTAACTAATCCATTCCAATGATTAGGTCATACGCCCCGAGAGCAGTGACGTATACCTTCAACCTAGTAGTACACACTCCCAGGTCTACTATACAATTATCAACACTAGTTCCTACCGCTTGTTTTTCCCCCGAAGCCATCTCGACTTGCTTAAAGTCATCGTGCTCGTAGGTTGCCAACCCACTCTTTTCTAATGCAGATGGTGAAATGAAACTATATGTCTCACCATAATCAAACAAAATCTTGACATTGATATAATTTAGCGTACTTGATGACTCCACCACCGTGGATTGATGTTCGGCCTGACGATTATTAACCGCTTTGTAAATCTAGTGGCTACTACTTGCTCTCCCCATCGGTGCCTTTCCTTCTCTTTGCACGAACCCTGATTGTAACTCTGGGAAATCACATTGGTAATGGGGTCCTCCGCACCCCCAACAGGTAACACGAGATTGAACCTGTGCACTGTTATGTGACTTTCTCTGAAATGAGTTCCTTCCCCTGGAACCCCTACCCCTCCTCATTGTTCCCTGAGATGGTCGTGGACCTATCTGCGCCATTGGTGATGAACGAGATGTTGCACTCGCTGCCATTGAAATCACTGCGGCTAATATCCTTGGAGCGACTCTGTTACCATATGGTGGTGACATTGAGCCCCCTCCCCTAGGAAATGTCCTCGAGGCCTTCCCTACGAATCCTAGATGATGCAGAAATGTCGGTCTTATACCCCCGGTTAAGTTCATGTGTTCCTCCACATAACGTGCATTTTCCACTGCGTCTTCTACTGAAGATGGTTTCCACATCCGCACCATAGCTCTTATCTTAGGGTTCAATCCATAGACAAAGCACTCTACCTGTCGTTGGTCATTATCCACATATGAAACATATTTGACCAGTTCCATAAATATGATCTCATATTCTTCTACAGTTCAGTTTCCCTATAGTAAGGCATGAAATGCCCCTACCTGTTGTTCCTCATAGTATGCTGGTATATATTTCCTTCGGAACCTCTCCTTGAAAAGTTCCCAAGATATTGTGTCTGGGATAAGGTGCAGTTGTCTTTCTAGGTTGCCCCATCAGTTTAAGGTGTTGTCTCTTAACTGAAAAATTGTGATATTTGCCTTTGAGTTCGACACATAGTCCCTTAAGGAAAAACATCTTGTCATGCCTTCCAACCATGCTTCTGCGCGTTCACTGGCGCGACCCCCGAAAAACTCCGGAAGTTTGATCTTCTATAATTCTCACGTGATGTCTTTGGGTGGAGGTCCTCCCCCTGAATCCCTTGATGCTTCTGGATTACCCGTTCTAGACGGTGGGGGTTCCACTTTAGTTCTTGTTGGTTGTCGCCCCTTCAAAGTCTCATTAATGGCTTCCAACGAGCGCAGTATGAGAGCTAGTTCGGGCAATGGTGGTGGTGGCGCTGGTGGTGTTGGTGGTGCTTGCGACGACGCTCCCCTGCCTCAACTCCCTCAATTCTTGACCATCCTGTATGCTTTAACCTGCATCAACGAAAGTTTTCAGGGTGAGTTCCAAGACGTTTCAAATTGGTGCTACTCAAACTAGAAACAAGGTTAAGCGTAAGTTTTCTTTACTTCTCTGTAAACAGACATTACTCCTTTAGGGGATTGGCCAGGTTAGGGTTAGGATTAAGCATCTAAGATTGATTTCTTCACCCCTATGAAAAAAAAAAACTATTCATTCCCTTGCCTTGTAGCTACACTAGCCTTGCATCATACTCACCACTTCCTATGCTTACTCTCCTAGTGCATATGCCGCCTCCTTCCCGCTTGTCCTAGTCTAAGTCCTTTTAAATTTGACCTTATAACTAAATATCCTCCGATGCTTGACTCGGGAGATTTTCCTTGGCACGTAGTGTTGGCATTGTCGAATGTCACATTGATATTTAGCATTGACTGGACTGGTGGAATGGAGTGGAGGGACTTTGCGCTCGGCTCGACGAATTGTGTGTACGGTCTCGTGAACCTGATGCTTGGACAATCAGAGTTTATACTTGGGATAGAAAGATCAGTGGCACAAAATAAGCCTTTACCTTGATTTCCAGTGCATTCACTAATTATGATTCAACTCAGTTAGCTGGCTCTGGATCACTAGGTTAGGTAATAAGCCAATTAGTCTTAATCTTCATACTATATCTTCCTAATAATAATACCACTCTAATCCCCTACAATGTTACCATTAATCTAAATAAGTATAAGAATTCATTTGTAAAGACCTATGAGGGCGCGTTGGTGTTAGTGCTCTTCTTAAGGCGCTTCACTTGGTGGGTGGTCGCGGGCTCAAAACACGTTTGCTCCAACAAAATTTTAATCTAACACAAATTTAATCTAATCCCTAACACCATTAATTAACTTTAATGTAGATTAACTTTACACTAAATAAAAAAATTAATTTAAACTAACTTGACCTAAATTATATATTATTATTTTTTTACACTAATTTATTTTTACACTTAAAATAATAAAAGAAATAAACAAACACACACACAAAAAAATATAAAAATTTTAGTAAACAAAAAAAATCAAAATAATTTAAAAAAAAAAAGTGCGGGCACGCATGGATTCCACGTGCACACCTTTCTTCCTCCAGCACCCCCGTATCTAACTCTAATCTCTATAATATTAACCCTAATTCTTCTTTTCCCCATCGTTTCATCTTGCGAAGTTTCTGGTTACGCGGTCGACCGCCATGGCCTTCTCTTCTAGCTTATCCTCCTCGTGGTCAGGTGTTTGGTTTCAGGCGTTGGTCACTGGCTTGTATTGTCTCTAGCATTGGACAAGATGTATAGTTTAAGCGATACAGATATGGCCTCACTACCCTTTCAAAGCTGCTAATGGTGCAGAATGAATATTCGTGTTTGCCTCTATTGCTCGGAGCCACCAGTAAGATTCCCTCGGAAGGATTGCAGTGCCTGCATGAAACTGTGATGGAAGGTTTCCCTGACTTCAGCCTAGCTCAGATCACACCTATGTAGAGGAGAGCTGCTCGCTCAGGATCAGGCGTGCAGAGACTGCGCAACCTGCGACCGTGGAAAAAACACGACCTGCAACCAACAGCGGTGGGCTATCAACTCTATTCAACAAGGCGTATGTATTATTGAAGCGTATGTTTGCTGCAATGAAAGGGATATTTGCTATTTAGCATGGACAACAAGGATTGAAGCCCATGAATTATTTATTGTTGGCTTTGTTTAGATTCGTGAGGGTCTTTCGAAATCACCATTTCTGTTGGTATGCCCAGATCTCCATTTCTTTCACAATCCATCTACTAACCTTGCTCGCCATTGCCACACTCTCCATGTTGATCTGAGTTAGGTTGGGTGTTTTGACCTGGTGTAGGAATGGAACATGTAAGAGGAAATATGTTCGAGCATATACCCCCCGTGGATGCAGTTTTATTTTGGGCATCAACCAGAAGGAAACTGATAAGAGAGATCCACCCTACATCAATTTCTTGCCAGGTTTCGAACACAACACCAGAAGGAAAATATATCTTTCTGCGTAGCAGGTTTCAAACACAACACCAGTGGATGAAAATGAACAGAGGATGATCCTTCTCTGTGAAGGGTAAGCACACAAATCGCTTCCACAGAGTCTGTTATTCAAAGGTGTGGTTTATTGGAAATGAGATTTGCTTTGTTTCTTCTATTTGCATCTTTCTCTTTTCGATTATGAGTGTTTATTACTAGTGTTTCACTGATACTTAACACTTGGTTTCTTTGTCGATAAATTAAGAACATCAATGCTATGTGTTTTTCCATAGATAACACAGAATTAAGAGATTTTATATTCCTGATGTCTTGCAAAATTTGGCATAAACCACAGAAATTGTCTTTGCATTTAAGGATTCTAGTTGTCTAGGCTTTTGAGGCCTTTACTTCTCTAGGGTTTTGAAGGTTTTTAATTCTCCAGGGTTTTAAGGGTTTAGTTATGAAATTCCATAAGTTTCAGGGTTTGCTATTGCCTTCGGTTTGGGTATGCGTTATTGGATAGGACAATATGTACGCATTAAATGACAGGCTTTGAACAACAAATACGATGGCAGGTTTTGTGATCAATTTTAGTTTTGTTTGCACTCATGGTGTATTGTTTTTTTTGTTGGATTAAGGTTTAGCAGTCTTATTTGTATTGGGTTCTCTAACATGTTTGGTTTCAGTAGTTTGATATTGTGCATTGTGTTTTGTTACAGTTCACCTTTTAGGGCTTTCAAAGCGTACATTTTTTTAATATTGTATGTCATAGGCTTCGTCTCAAGTTTTGATGTGCCAATTTATCAGTATCCCACCATGGTAGGATTGGGTACCCAACATCACATACATTTGATTTGTGCCCTAAAGTGAAGAGATTTTTTACACATTTTCTTTCACTTTAAGCCAAAGCCAGCTCCAATAGAAGAGGAACATGATTAAAATTACAAACCCTTGAGCAGAGCTTGGTGTTGACTTTTCATGACCTTACCTTTGCATAACTCAGACAAGTGAACATATCTATCTCCCTTAGTGAGCAAGCATAGTGAAGGAAGGTAAGAGCCTTTTACCTTCTAGCTCAGGTAAGTTATTTCCTTACCTTAATCTCATGCAAATAATACCTCCCAGGACCAACATACGTGTCTGTGGGTCTGTAAATATTTTTAACGTTCTTCAGTGGTTGAATCTAGAAATTGTGCTTTTGAAATAAAATGATCCACACCTCGTAAATATTTTGGTTAATTTTACAATCACATGGAGTGAACCTGATGGGTTTTGTACCCATGTCGTCAACACTAGAGCTATTGCAGACTATATTTGAAACATCGGATAATTAGATTGTCAGCTACTGTAAGGTGACAATATATAGTTATGAGTTCCTTTTAGGGTTGTAATATGAATTCAAACGAGTGTATATTGAAATGGATTCATTTTAGCAAGTTGTAATTACTTTCATATTGAATATAATTTAAAGAAAATCTAATTGGGGTCAAGTATTTGTAACAAACCTAGCTGTATTCATATTTCACTTGTTTTACTTTGGTAAATTTGTTTTTACATTTTCAATATGTATTTCATTTATATTTATATTTTTGTTAAAATTTATGTGTTTGGTTTGCAGGTTAGGTGGAGCTGGAATTGGAGCTAGGAAATTGGTCCTTAAGGCTCCAGATTGTGAACGAGGCGCTCTAATACCATGTGTAGTGGCCATATAAGTTTACATCAATTAATTCTATAAACAAAACAGTAACTACTACTTGATTTCAGAAAATTCAATAATTCCTTTTAATTTAGTACATACGCAAGTTAAATTTAACAATGAATATTAATTTTATAACAGAATAAAACAAATGCATAATTTTAAAATACCTTGGTCTAATGCTAACCCTCTATTTTTTTCTTGTCTTGTTGACCTTCTTGTTGTTGCCTTGCCCATCTTGAATCCATGGACCAACTTTGCCCAAAACCAAGTTTCCACCTTTCCAACTAGGACAACTACCTAGCTCCAGCATACCATATGGATATCCTGGCCCCCGTGCCCAAAACCCCCAGTGAACCGATGCCCCCTGTACTAATCCTCTCGACTACAGAACTCAAACTCTCGTCTCTCCAAATCCAAGAGAGCCCCCAAAATAAAATCTCTCGTCGAATGATCCCCCTTCCTTCGTAACCTCCTTCACTGCCCTTTCACCTCATTTACTTCCTTCCCTACACATAGTTAATGCCCCTTATCCTTTTATTTATTATTTTATCCTTTAGTAATTAATATCTTATTCCTTTATAATTAATATCTTATCCCTTTATGTTCAATGTCTTATCCCTTTCCGTGTACGTAAGTATTTAACAAATTAAACTTATAATTTATTAACCCTACTAATCTAATACCCATGTTAATGAATGTAACATGCAATTAATTAATCAAATTGTAACCATTAATTAATTAATAAATATTTAATTAGTATCATTATACAAATCTTTGTTTAATTAATAATATGTTAGAAAAATTAATTACCTCATAAGTTTTACTTAATAATTCCCTAAACATATATTCTACTAGGGTTGTTACAGTAGCACGACAGAAGGAGTTTAATGCACGCGTTAACCTCATAATTTTTGCTGAAGTGGGGTATATTCATGACGTTGAGGATAGTGGACCTTGCGATTGTTAAGGTTTAAGCTATTATTAGGTTTCTTTTTTATTTACTAGATAACCAAATCATATATAGGATCACTGAGAAATACACAATCACAAGAGACACATCATTTATCCTGGGAAACCCTCATGGGGGAGAAAACCCAGCAAAAACTTCCTTAATATAGATAGCCAATACAATGCCAAGAGATAACTCAAACAAATATAGAAATTACTCTCCCAAGAATGCTCCTCTCTCTCTCTCTCTTCCTTCTTCTCCAACTGCAGCTCTGAACTTGCGCTTTGATGAACAAGTAAGTGTGTATGAAAATGAGGCGCTAGCCTCTTTATTTATACAATCTGGCATGTGTGGATGGAGGTGTCTTTTCACTGGCAAGGATGAATTTTTATTATGGGTTGTTATAACTACCTTTAATATATGTTGGGGATGACTTCCCATTCTACCTATTACAATTAGGGTTTGACCAATCTTTAAAAGGGGATTTGGTCATTTACAATACCCGACATGATCAATCCACAAAAGGGGATTGATCTAATGAATAATACATCAATAATAATTAGAATACTCTTTGAAGTTACAATATTTCAACACTCCCCCTTAACAAGAAGGGTATTCTACAACAGCATCAGGAGAGAGAAAGGACAACATCATGAACAACATTTTGGAACACTCACTGGTGTATCTATATATCATCATAAGATTTTCTCATCATCAACATTGTCATTCACAATGGAGAGATGGAATGATATCATCATCTGCATCAACATGGATTAGTATGAAACTGATATAGCATCATCACAGCGCAAGGTTGGTCACATCATCACAGCACAAGGTTGGCACATCATCACAACACAAGGCTGAAACATCATCACAACAATTAAGCTGGCACATCATCATAGAAATTAATATTGCAACACCACACAACAATTAAGATGGAATCACAACACAAAAATTAAGTTGGCAACACCATACAACAATTAAGATGGAATGAAAACACAAAAATTAAGCTGGCAAAACCACACAGAAATTAAGATGGAATCACAACACAACAATTAAGTTGGCAACACCACACAACAATTAAGATGGAATCACAACACCAGGATGGAAAATCAACACAACATGAGGTTGGAATATCAGCAGCATGAGGTTGGCATCATAACACTAGGCTGGAAACTAAACACAACACTACTCCCCCTTTCAAGGGAGGTCCTTTCGGACTATACCAAGATTATCTTGAAAGTGATCAAACTTTACGCAAGATAGAGGTTTGGTCAACACATCAACAACATGTTCATCTATGCTAACATATTGGAGATTTATGGCTCCTCTCTCCACCATTTAATGGATGTAATGATATCATATCTCTATGTGTTTTGACTTGTCATGGAACACAGGGTTCTCTTTCATCTTTATACACCTCTGGCTATCACATAATATTGTGGTTTCTTCCATATCTAGGTTGAATAGATCAGTCAACAACTTACGAAGCCATATGGATTCACAACTAGCATAACACACAACAATGTATTCTACTTCCATTGTACTGAGAGAAATGCTTGATTCCTTCCTAATCTTCCATGAGATCATGGCTGACCCCAAAACGAAATAGCATCCTGAGGTGGTTTTCCTGTCAGAGAAACTTCTATCCCAATATGAATCAGTGTACCCACTCAATGTGAAATCATGATATCCATCATAACTGAGACCATAATCTAATGTACCCTTAAGGTACCTCATCACATGTTTTGCAACAACTAGGTGAACATGTATGCATTCTACAAGAAACTAACTCCAGGTGTTCACAAAAAAAAAGATATCTAGTATGGTGATCATCAGATACATCAGTGATCCAATGATCTATCTATACAACATGGCATCAATCAATTCTAATGAAGTGTCAACTAGAATCTTTAGCTTTGTTTCCATGGGTGTATTCATGGAATTTCACTCCAACATATCAAATTTCTTCATGATTTCAACTGCATACTTCCCTTGGTTAAGGAAGATCCTCTCTGGGCTCTGCCATACCTCAATACCTAAGAAATAATGGATTAGGCCAAGGTATTTCATCTCAAATTCTAAAACGATCTTCTTCTTACATTCGGTGAAGATATTTTCTTCTCCAATTAAGAATAAGTCATCCACATACAACAACAATATAACTGGATCATCATTCATAACCTTCAAGTAGAGGTCCGAATTGGCTTTACTCTTGGTAAAACCCAAGCTCGTCAAAAAATTGTCTATCCTTCCATACCAAGCTCTAGGAGATTGATTTAATCCATACATATCCTTTTTCAACTTGTAGACATGAGTCTTCCTGTCTTCAACTTCAAATGCTTGAGGTTGTTCTATATACACTTCTTCTTCAATGACACCATTTAGGAAAGTTGTCTTTACGTCCATATGGTGTAACTTCCACTTCATCTTAGCTACAAGGGATATGATCGTTTTGATCGAAGTGTATCTGGATACATGAGCACATGTCTCTTCATATGCAATGCCTTCCTTCGAAGAAAATCCACGAGCGACAAACCTTGATTTATACTTCTCAATAGTTCCATCAGTAGCATGTTTTATTTTGAAAATCCATTTGGAAGATACCACATCCTTGCTCTTCGATATGGAAACTATTTTCCATACATCATTCTTTATTATGGATTGATATTCTTCTATCATGGAATATTCCCATTCTTTTTATTGAATGGATTATTCAAAGAAGGTATGATCCTTATCTAGGAGATCACACATAAAATCCATATAACTGGAGAATGGCTTAGGTCTCTTCACTTCTCTCGTGGTTCTTTTGGGAACACCATACTTCTCTCCATATTGAATAAGATACCTAGCCCAAGAAATATTTCTCTTATGGGAGATTGTCATCTGAGGAGGTTCTTGAAATTATACTATGCCATGATCTTCTAGAATTTCCTCATCAGGGGAAGCTATGACTTCCCTCACTGGTTCTGTAAATCTAAGAACTTCCCTCACTAGTTCTACAACTATGGGAGCTACAAGTTCCTCGTCATATACTTCTTCAAGATCGCATCTTCTTGATTTCTTGAGTGTTGCATATTCATCAAAGGTTAGATCCTTGTTGATCTCAATATGATGGTGACCTAGTATATAAACTCTAAAGGCCTTGGATACCTCACAATATCCAAAAAATATTCCCTTCTTTCCTGAAGGGTCCATCTTGTTTCTCTTCTCTTGTGGAATATGTACAAATACTGGGAAGCCAAATATTTTGAGATGGCTTACTTATGGATTCTTTCTGGAGAACATCTCTTCTAGGGTCTTGAACCCAAGTGCACTATGGGACAATCGGTTTTGTACATATACTATTGTTTTTGTTGCTTCTACCCATAAGCACATTGGAAGATCTTGATCATGGATCATGGTCTTCACTTCTTCCATTATCATTCTATTCTTTCTTTCTTCTACACCATTTTGTTGAGGATTGTAGGGAGTGGTGAGCTCCCTCATGATCCCGACATCTTTGCAATAGTTTAGAAACTCTTTTGAGGTGTATTATCCTCCATTATATGACCTGAGTATCTTGATATTTATTTTAGAAAGATTCTCTATCAAGGCTGTTGCGCCTCTTTTGTCACCTAAATGAGCAAAACAGAGGTGCTTACAAGCTTAGTTGGGTTAGCTAAGCAAGACAACAGTGAAGGAAAGTGTTAGAAAAAGAAACATAAAATACTAAGATAAGAATTAAACTAAGAAAGGAAAGAGCAACTAAACTATTGAGCATAAGGACATAAGAACAAGAAACCAATAAGACTCATGTCACCAATGAAAGTGTTAGAAAAAGAAACATAAAAGACTAAGCTAAGAATTAAACTAAGAAAGGAAAGAGAAACTAAACTATTGAGCATAAGGACATAAGAACAACAAACCAATAAGACTCATGTCACCAATGGAAAGGATTGTATTAGTGAAAAATAAAACATTGAGAAGAAAGAGGACTTTGGGTCCCTTCTTCCTCCAAGGGAGGGCTCTTGGACCCCCACAGTTGAGCTCTTCTTAAAACTTTGAAACTTGAAAGAAATGGTGAAATAATCCCAAGCTAATCCACTCAAGAGGTGAGATGGATTGCCCAAATGTAATGATGCTAGTATACTCTTGATGAGAAAAGAAGATTTCCCAAGAGAATAGTACCAGTGTAACCTTGCAAATGAATTCCCTGAAAATGTAGTGCACCCATGGTCTTGTTTTATAGAACCACTTTGAGGTATTGTGCAACCAGCTTTTAGTGTGAAAAGGGATTGTTTAGGGCATTTTTAGGTCTTTGACCAGCCACCCAGTCGGATCCAGCCAAGATTTGGATGTCAATTCAACTTGGAAGCTGAACCAGAAGTGGGTGGGAGGCTGAACAATCTCATAAATGCATCGTTCTCAGGTGTGCGTGGCTTTTAGCAACCACAGTCACGCATCATGCGCATGTGCACGTTTCTTGCATTTTTGGATGGTGCATGTGTGCACATGCCCTATGTAGTCATAGCACACCTTGATTTTATAACTGGTTGTATAGTTTTGGACCTTTTGGAATTGATTTTTGGTAATTTTGGTCCATGGGTGAACTCATAACTGTTTGAAGATGATGGATTCCTATAACCATTTGCAGACAAAATTTTAGTCATAACATATGCCCCCTGATGGATGAGGTTAGGAGCATACGTATAGCCAAAATTCATCAATGTTTCTTCAATTGAGAGTGTCTTTGTAAGAGAGAGATATAGTGAGAGTATCAAGAGTGACCCATTGGAGGGAGAAGGGAACCTATAGGACCCAACCTTCCATAAGGTGTGTAAAAAGAAATTGTGTACAAACGAGGCAGGCATGCCCCATGCTCGTGTCATGTAACTCAAAAAAGAATGGTGTTGTATAGTAACTGAAGCGGTGTGTTGATGTAGACAATTGTAGCACCCTCTAGGGCGACCGTGATAAAGAGAACATATTTGAGGAGTAACATACTCTTAATAGTAGGCAATGACATCGGTAAGAAGTATCACGGATTCTGTAGGCATTGATAGCCCAGCCAAGTTCAGAGGTCTTTGGAAAATATAAGAAATAATTGCAATAGTTGCAAAGTGAGACCCACTGTAACATGAGAAAGTGTTGAAGTCAAATGTTATGGGGGTCAACGACAGCAGGGAGAAATTATGGTTCTCCTTGTGCCGTCTGAGACCTCTCATTGGAAAGGTAATGAGAGTCAAGATATTGTCGCCCTTTTGGAAACTGTGTTGATGTCGACAAAAGAGGGACGTGACTCCAAGAAGAAAAGGGCTTCGTGAGATCTACTAGGTGAGTTTAGGAACTGAGGAGGTACATGGACGAAGTCAATATGTATGAAGACTCAAGACTTCCCTTGGTTGGAGGTATATGCGAAGTATAAGTGGTTGTAACCATTCAACTAGGTCGAGTATCAAGGGGACAACAAGACGTAGGATAAGTTGTGCCAGAGGCGAGACAAAAGTGAACAAACTCAGAGAGAAGAGGTAGGTGTCCCATGGGATACTCGGAGTATATGGACGATGTCAAGAGGAGTAGATGATAAGGAGTTCCCCAACCAAGGGCGACATGGGTTGCATTTGCCAAGAAGGTCGCCAAAGGTGACGACAAAAATCTATGTAACATGGTGGGAATCATGGTTTAATTACAAAAAGAATGAAAAAATATGTGGGGAGAATAATGCAGATACAAAAACGGGTGCCCCAGTGTAGGATGGCTTGGCCTGGGGGTGGCGCAAGTTGGTGGAAAAAAACATGGGGGCCCCATAGGCTGGTTTCTGTAGTAGGGAAATGTATGGAGGGAAATCTGAGGATGGGCAGACTAATGATGGGTAAATTATGTTGTGGGAGTACAGTCAAAATAATCAATGAGGAAGTGTCATGGGAGTCCATTGGGAAGGCTAGCAAAATGAGGATAAGGCATATGTTGTTGATGCATGACATGATGTAAGACTATTGGGACTCCCATCCCTAAAGGGTTGAAAAAAGCATGAGTGTCAAAGTGCCAAGGGGTACTATGAATGGGACAACTCATGTGGGGGAGAGTGCTACCAGGTGATAGTAACCAAAGTGCAATGGAGGTGGAGGTACTGCAGAGCTGGATATAGGGACCCTAAAGGAGAATTTCCAAGGGTGTAACTAGAGATGCAATTTGAGATTTAGAGGGAACGATTACATTCCAGTGTTGATTATATACCTGAAGGGGTTGCATTGTTGTATGATGACCATGTACCTGCACACATGAAAACCAAATACCCGACGTGAACAATATCTGAAGAGAATCGAACATACAAGCATTTGTTTGATAGTTTTGAACATGAGCATGCATACCTAGACGAGGTATGGAAAAAATGGCTCCCCGGGGGCTAAGGATGAAAAGTGGTTTGGGGATTGTCTTGATGTAGAGGATGGAGTACTGTGTTGATCCCTCCTTGATATAAGATATTGTTGATGAGGAGATAGTGGGGGGCCTAGTGGCGAATATGATGGTGATCATATCATGAGAGGTGGTTACCAAACTTTTGGGTTTGGAGGTAGACAAGGAGGTCATCGTACCAAGGATCATCTGAAGTGATATAAAAGAGATGTTCATCGGGGAAGTCAGTATTGATGGGGACACTAGTAGTATCGCAGGGGAAGTCTGTGACAAGTTCGGCGAGGATGAGAGCTTTCTTTCTCTTGGGTATTGAAAATTCAAGATCATACTCCTGAAGGATAACGATCCATTGGGAAAATTTTCCATTAATTTTTCGACGACTGAGAAAGTATTGCATCGGGTTGGAATCCTCTATGACTCTGGTTGTGCGAACAAGAATGTAATGGCACATTTTCTGGACTGCGAGGATGACTGCAAGAGCTAGTTTCTCTTTGTGTTTATACTTCAAGGGTGGCCCTGAGAGGGTTTTACTAATGTATTAAATGACATGATCACGATCGTCATCGCTGATTTTCACGAGAACTCCTGCTATTGAGACAACTAATGCTGATATGTAGAGGATATAGTCGCGATTATAGTTGGGTGAACTAATTAAAGGGGTGTTGGAGAGTGCCATTTTAAGGTCGTCGAATACTTTTTGGGCATGTTCATCCCAGTGGAATGGGATGTCATGGCATAGTAAGTGAAGGAAATCATGTGCTCGAGTGGCAGAGTCTGGGACAAATCGTCGTAAAAAGCTAGATTTTCCTTGTAGGCTCTGGAGTTGGCATAAATTCCAGGGGGGTGAAATTTATGTGATAGCCTGGACTTTGAGGGGGTCCATGGTAATACCATTTTGTGAAATGATGAATCCAAGGAGGCACCCAACAGTGACGTAGAATACGCACTTGAGGGGGTTCAAGTGGATGTTGTACTGACGACACCATTGGAAGATGATATGTAAATCATCAATATGTTGGGTGCGTTTTTTAGATCGAGCTGTGAGTTCCTCCAGGTATGCGAGGATGATATGAGATATATCGTAAAAAATGTATGTCATAGCCCATTGGAAAGTTGCGCCAGTGTTTTTTAGGCCAAAAGGCATGACACGATATGAAAAAGTACCCCAAGGGGTGGTGAATGCGGTTTTGTAGTGATCGACTAGGTGGATTTGGATTTGGTTATAGCCAGAGAAACCGTCCATGAAGGATAAAGCCTTGTGTCCTGTGTAGTCATCGATAATTTGATCGATGAAAGGCATTGGAAAGTTGTCTTTGGGACATGCATGATTGAGATCATGAAAGTCCATGCAGACACAAATAGTGTCCTATTTTTTGTTAATGGGTACAGGGTTGGAAACCCATGAGGTATATGTTATGGGGTAGATGAACCTAGCTGCGCATAATTTGTCAATCTCAGCTTTGATAGCCGTGGCTTTGGACAGGTGTAGTGGTTGTTGTTTTTGGTGAACCGGTGTGATATCAGACTAGGTGTCTATGTGATGTTCGATGATAGAGGGATCAAGGCCAAGCATCTGTGTGTATGACCAGGCAAAAATATCTTGGTATTCTTCGAAGAGGGCTTTGTAGGCAATGATTTCTTGAGGGGTGCATGCGGCGCCAATGGTGATTTCCTTGACAACTCCATTTTTGATGGAAATATCGATTTTGATGGTGGTGGAGATGTTGGACATATTGCCTTCTTCAAAAGCATCAGGGGCAGGGATGGGGTTGTTGAACCAGTCGATATGCCCTGATGGGATAAAATCCTTGGTTTCGACTACGTATATGGGGAATTGGTTAGGAGGCGTAAAGGCTTCCTATGGAAAGAAGAGTTCTCGGTGGTGTAGTGCATCCCATGGGTAGTCGGGGGTGTTTAATTCCTCATGTATGTCCTCATCACAGTGGAATTGGCAGGAGTACAAGGGATCTAAAAGAGTGATATCGATGATTGTTGCCGTGTGGTTTTTATTTGGCGATGAAGAAGCATAGGAAATGACGCAATGAGATTGCGATGATTCACTCAACATAAACCAAATATTGAGAAGCTGAGGATTGTTAGTGGTAGTTGGGTGTAAAATTTCTATGGGGAAATGAACGGGAGAATTGGGGGGATTTGGGGGTAAATCCTTGTATAAGTCATCCAAGAACCACATGGGAATAGGCAGTGCTTTTGGTTTAGGAGAAACAGTGTGAAGAATCTTGAGTGATGGGGTAAGGTCAATCATTGATTCTATAAGGGGTGCAGGGGTTTGAATCAGGGTCATTTGGCGTTGCTTGTATTCAATGATCATAGGACATTAATATGTAAAATGATCTAAGGATTCACATAGATAGAAAGGGAATCTCATGCATTCGTTGAATGAATTCATGACATAATGGATGTCAATGATGTTTGGTGGTGATGATGTAGTTGAACTAGGTTCGTGCTGGAAGCTTTGGCGTACTGTGACTAATGTCTACCAGAATTGAGGTAGTGTTGGGAAATGGTGTGTATAATGGCCATATTTTGAACATATGGCACATGCAAATTTGGTTCGTAGCCCTTTGGTACTTTTGTTAGGGGAGGTAGCGGCAATACTTGCTATAGTGACGAATGGTGATAGTGTTTGATTGAGTTGAATTAGGTTACGTAACTCGGGTAGAGATGGGCATTTGTTGGTTGGGTGTCCATCTTTCTCACATAGCACGCAAGGAGGTTGGATGCGTGGGGGAAGTGGATTTGTGGGCTCCTTCTTCTTTCTCCTGCCCCCAGCTGTGGTAGGGAGGTGAGTGAGTGGAGGTGTAGAGGGTATGGTGGGAGTGAGTATGGGAATATTCATTGGGATTCCTTCTATTTGGGGGGGAAGGGATGGTTGAGGGACCATCTCTAGTGGATGTAAATACCAAACTGGGATTGCCAACACCATACTAGGGAGAGTAAGCGTTGTGGAAACTTGGAAATCTTGTACGCTTTGTGGAGGGTAAAATAAGGGGATTTGAGTAATGGCTTGGGGAACTATTTCCCAAACTGGGATATGGCCTTGGGGTGAGGTGAAATCGGGAACTAGTGGAGCCGATGAGTTCGAAGGAGGTTCGTGAGGGAGGGGCTCTATGACTAGTGGGACGTCATATATAAGAGAATCCTCCCTGGGTGGGAGGGTATCCTCGTTGTTAGTTCCTTTGGATGATATCACACATACTTGATTGGAAGGAGGAAGGAGTGGTGGTGCACCATGGTAAGTTCCTAACAATGACGGGTCTTTGAAAATTCTAGGCCCCATTTTGATGAGTGGGTATGCTTCATGATTAGTATGGATGAGAGAGAGAATGTTATCGATGTTGGTAGAAGGGTTAGGCTCATAATGTGATACTTGATCAATGGTAATGATCTTCCCGTTATGGGGGGACATCATGGTTTGAAAGATGGAAGAGGCAATTGCCTTCATAGTGTATATGTAGCTATGATCGAACAAGATAATCGAGTGGCACATCGATAACTTCAATGTCATTTAGAATGGTCTTGCCCCCTAGTTCTACAGGGACATTTTCGAAGAGCCCTTCGGGAGAAGATGGTCATCTGTCATAAGCTGTTAAGGTAATGGTAGATGGTATGAGTTCGGGGGAACCAAGTTTCTACCATACAGACTTAGACATGATGCATGTGGATGTGCCTTCATCGATGATGCACCGATGAACTATAATGTTCTGAATTTTCACTGGGATTTGAAAAGCGATGAGAGTGGGGAGGCGAGGTTCTCCACTGTCGAGATCAAATGTGATGAGTTGGATATCCATGGTGTCTACTTCTCCCAAGGCAGAAAGTAATGACTTTCGTTGAGTGGGACAAGTTTGAAGTACTTCTAAGACTGACATAGCAGCCGAGGACTGTGTTAAGTCATCGACCAAACTGTAATTATGAGCTGCCCTAGCCTGCGGGTTGTGGACATTCCTACGCAATGGAATGTGAGGGATGCGAAGAGGTGTTTCCGTTTTAGGGCAAGGAATCACCAACGGGGGTCCCGTTGATTCTGGTATTGTTTCTGGGGGAATGGAAGGAGACTCAGTGGGTGCACGGTATTGACAAGTATGTGTCTGTAGAAGGACTTCTTCCTCACTAGTGAGGAGGATAGTGCGATCTGCAGGATTGTTTGGGTTGAGATATTGTCCCAACTGTGGTGGGGTAGTGTGTATGTTTTGTTGGGTGTTCATCACACCCTGGTGCGGAATGGGGTTCTGCAGCATGGCTGGGGGTGGTTGTTGCACGTATTATTGTGGGACCTATTGAGGGGTAGGTAGTGTTGGAGGATGTAGTCCATTTCCTGAGTCTTTCATTAGTTTAAAATCAACGATTTGGGGGAAATGATGAGTATAATGACCGAAATCACCACAAAGGGCACAAGGGAAGTTGGTTCGAAGATTATTGTTATTTTTCCCTTAACATATGTTGTTATTTCCCCCCTGGGGGTTGTGATCCCCTTGATTCTAGTTGCCCCAAGTAGGTTGATTCTGTTGGGGGTGATTCCTGCCTTGACCTAGGTTGTTATTGTTCCTCTTTTTTTCCTTTCTTTTTGGCATTATTCAACTGATGGGTCAGATTTGTCGTATTCAGCTGTTCAAAATTTCGATATTGCTGAATGGGAGAGGGTTGAACAAAATTCACCCTAGTGTGAGGGTGTCCTTGTGGTGGGGCCATGGGCGGAGGAAAACCAGGAAGGCGTGGCGCTTTCGCTAGTACTTAGAGTATAAGATGAGGTAGAGGGAGTACCAGAACTTGTTTGGATAGCTGGATGTATTGTGGGTGCTGGCGGTGGCCCATTGATGGGTGGAGGAAGGGAAACAAGGTATGGTTGTTGATAAGGGGGTGGAGGATAATAAGGGGTTCCTCCATATCCCGACAGATATTGAGGTGTGCCATACATTGGTAGTTGTTGGGGTTGTGGACTGTGGTGCGTTGTATTACCAATCAATCTATCTGCTGAGTTAGAGAGTAGTTCAAGACCATTTTCATGGTGGATTGGTAATTGGAAGAAGGTCAAAAATTCTTTGGCCAAGGACTCAAAAGTCGCATGGGACCCCGATTTTTCATCTACATACCATTTGGTTGATGGGCCAGCGAGTGTGCATTGAAATAATTGTAGTTGTATGGAATCATCCATAATGTTGTTGGAAGAGAACCATAAATGGAAAGTCATGACATGGTTAGCAGGGTCGTCCCCTGCCTTTCCTTCAAACTTGGGGATATTTGAAGGTATTTTGGTGCGCATTGCGGGCCATGTGGGGTCATGCAATATAGGATCATTTGTGAGTATTCTTATATGTAGTATCTTGAGAGAGGCTAAGTATGGCATCTGTAGTGGTGGCAGAGGATTAGTTCCATCCATGGTGTGAGTGTGTTGTGAACCTGACCCTTGGGGGGGACTAGGTGGGTTTGTACTTGCCCCTTGAGAGGAAGTTGGTCCCCTTCTTTCGTGTAAAGGAAGGTGAGTGGACTGTGGACCTTAGGAATTGGACCCAAGTAAGGTGGAACCAAGCAAAGATGACCCTAAGACAGTGGCACTCACTGGAGTGTGTGAAGGTGGTGTTGATGAGTTGGCAAGACTAGTAACTCCCCCTAGAATAGGAGGGAGGTTTAGCAAGTGTCTGGAATGACGGGGGTTCTTTGGGTCGCCTATGATGTCTGACTAGCTAAGTGGATGTGTGAAAATGGTGATGAGAGTAAAATAAACAAGAGCCTTTGTTTGCAATTTTTTGAACTTTACACAATATATATATCTAAATCAAATGTAATCAGAAATGCATCATACATAAAGTGTTTTGATGAAGAAGCATATATGTGGATAAATGGTTTTGTCCTCATGGGGAAACAAATGCTCATTTCCTAAAAGACATAACGTCCTTCCTCTCAAAATAGCACTGGACCTTCCAATAGCACTCGACAGTGGGGTCTAAAGCCACCGGAAGAGAAGCTAGTGAAGGATGAAGCGATTAGTTATAATGAGTGGTAGAGGGGGCATATCCCAAGAGAACTGGCGATATTTAACAATAGCGACACAAAATTCGATCAAGGTGCAATTGCAGCCCACAATTTCCACCTGGGTAGATGTCCTAAAATTTGGTCACTAGGTACCTCAGTCAAAGTGCAACATTTAGATTCTCGGCCTAAGAAATGGGTCACGGGATGGATCTCGTCCAAGAGGTGGGTGCCTTAAAGGAGGACACACAGAAAAACTGAAGCTTGACCTTCAACCCTTCACGGGTATCTCCCTGCCTTATGGTGTTATGAAAACTTGACTTGGAGGATTTACAGTTCTCTATTTAACAACTTCTATTGCTTTGACAATGTGAGAACCAGATAACGAGGAGTTATTTGGATGCCTATCCCCGAAATCATACCTAGACTAAAAAAATTCTTTTGTCACCTCCTGTGGAAGAAAAATTAGTGAGTTTTTAGAAAAAATTTAGATGTGGTTGTTTTGTGATCCGCAAATATCTTTTAATGACTGTGGTTGAGTTTTTAATTACATGTGTTAATTAACCATTTATGAAGCTAAAGGAAAGAGGATGAATTTAATGAAGAAACTTAGTAGTCATAAAACATTATACAAATCTGAACTGAAGTAATAAGAACAAAAAACCATAACAAGAGAAGTGATAATGGATTTTGGCACAAAATCGCCTATGTCTCCGGGCCTTTGTGTCAGTGGGGGAGGCTTCTTTATTTTTGTTCAAAGCTCAAAAAAATACATTGTAGAAGTGTCACTATGCTACAAGACTGATCTGGTCATGTTCTTCGAAATCTATAGAACCCAGCAGAAGAAACAACACACAAAACGGATGATCAGAGCTCCCAGAAATGGCCCACAAGCGTCTTCTCCTCAACAGCGTCCCTACATAAAAATGGCTTTGTCTTGTCTTCCCTTCAGCATAAATCTTCTCTGACTATCCTTCATGTCCTCAAACAAGCCTAGTTTTTATATATCTGAAGTTCATTATCCATCCCCAACTTCCTCCCAAAATATGGCCTCAAAAAGAGCCCAATATCCCCCAAAAATGACCAAAATCTCCATTAACAGGCCTGAAAATCACTAAAAAATCACATTTTCTAATGTTAAAAACCCATTTTCTGCAAATAAAAGGGATAAGTCCCTAACTGGGCATACGCCCCTAGTCTTATGGCACTCTATATGGGATCAGGGGCTAATAAAAGGATGCCTTAGCTGGGCTAGGCCCCTTTTGGAGTGCACCCCGCTAGTCTCAGTGGATATCCCTGGATCCTGGGGCTGGTGCTTATCTTTTGGGTGAACATGAGAGGGAGAGCCCTCCTTTGTTGGGTTGTGTTCATGTGCAGGAGTTTGACCATGGGTTGGGGCTTATCCCCAGCCCCCTTTTTTCCCCTTTTCACTTTAGTACACTTTATTTAAACTAAAGTGGTCCTTGTTAAACAAGAAACACAAGGGCGCATTGGTGGAGGGACTTTGTCAAGATTTGGGTTCACCTAGGAGGTCATGGGATCAAACCCCATGGAATCCATAACATTTTTCCATATGAACCCATTGACCAATCCCATGGTGCCATGTGGCAGCCCATGACTGGGCCATGTAGCACCCAACAATTCATCAACAAACTACCACTTGTCAACTGTTGGGTGGATCCCTATCACTGACCAGTCACCTTCTGTCGAGCTACCACTTGTCGCAAACTTCCTCTGCCATGTCAACACTATTGATTTCATGCTAATGTCAACATTTGACTGGACCTGTTGACTTTTTTCCTATTTGGTAAAATAGTCAGAGTGCGATAACTCTCTCATACGGTGCCCATTTGAGAAAGTGATTATATGGATGGAATCAACGCGACAAGATGGACACAATGGCATTAGTTTCAACCGATTATGAGAAATTTCATTTTTGAGCATTTTTGAGCCCTATCAATCTCTTGGATCCAATTATGGATCACACCTCCCCACTAAAGGACCTTTTGGTCCCCAAAAGGTTACTGACCAGTTAAAAATCTCGGGATAGGCCACTCGGCTTGTCCTGTGTCTCTGAACTCTTTCCTGTGCACCTGTCTCATCAAGATCAACTCTAACACAATCATGACAATTCACAGCATATTGTTAGCCATTTGAACCCTATTACATCTTACTGAAGTCACTATCATCCATGTAGACAACATTACTAATGATAGCATCAAAAAGACGATGACAAATGAGCTGATATACTTGTAATATTTGCACGACATGAGCTTATCTTGAAGCAACTTATGATTGATTTTCCATTCAACAATCATTTCTTGTTCTTTCTTAATATCAATTAATTCATTTGAAACAATTATTGGTTTGTTTCTTGCTTGCACTTCCTTCTTTGATTGTTCCATTGTTTGAAGTGTTTTATTTGCCTTAACATGATGAGCATGAACCACATAATATTGACCTGCTTTGGTTAATTGATATTGATTCTTTGTCCTGTAGAAGATTTCCTTATGATCATATAAGTATGGACTACCTAAGACCATTCCACATTCTCTTAATGGCACTACATCACATGTTACTTCGTCCACATACTTAGATGAAATTGCAAATTTGATTGTGCACTACTTTGTTATGTGCATTTGATGATGATTGCTTATCCATTTAACTGTGTAAGTCTTATGATGTGCTTGTGTTTTTAACCCCAATTTCTTAACCAATTCTTATGAGATTAGATTATATTGAGATCCATTGTCGATTAATGTGTCTATCTTAGTGTGTCGGATGATGGTCCTTATATGAAACAAGTTACTTCTACAATCAATTCCTTCACTAATTTTACATGGCATACCAACCAATGAGATCTCTGATTCATCACCTGAATCTGATCCCAAGTCTATGGGTCTTGTTGTCACTGCCACTCTTTGCATTCCCTTCTTTTCCTTGAACCACTTTGACCTCTTCTCGGGATGGAACTGCCAACATCTGTCCTCATCATGTCCCTCTTTATTCCAATGCTTGCAAGAGGGCTTACCTTCCTTCCTCGTCACTGCATTTGAATTCTTCCCATGCCATTTCATCTTGTCCTCTTTCCTTGAAGATGATGATTCCCCTGACACACCTACTTTTCCTGCTTCAATATATGTATCTTGAACAGAAACCTCATCAAGGTTAGTGGGTCCAAACATGAATACAGTGTTTCTAATATGTGCAGGTAAACCTCCTATATACTTCATAAGGGTTTCCTATGTATGTAAAGGGATATCTAACATCAATGCCATTTTTCGAAAGCCATCAGTATACTCTTGCATTATTTTTCATTTTCTTAGCTTTAAAGATTTCCATTCAATTAATGCTTTTTCTTTATAACCCAAAGGATAGAGTTGTTTCCTAAGTGCAGAAATGAAGCTTTTCCATGATGGAAATACATTACCCACTCGTTGCATTCCATTTTGTAACTTTCTTTACCACCAAATGAGAGTTGTACCTGCAAGTCTCAAAGATGCCAACTTGATTTGTGTGGCCTCATCCTTGATCTGTTGCACACTGCAGTAAACCTCCATTTGCCTGACCCAAATGTCAAGTTTCTCGACATTTACTTCACCATCATATATGGGTAACTCAAATTTAACATCAAGTTTTAACAATGGCATTTCATTCTTATGCTTATGAACATGTTTCTTTTCATTAGATTTAGAACTTGAACTTGAAGAAGAAGGAGAAGAAGGAGGTGATGGTGGAGGTGAAGGAGGAATATGAGGATGATCCTCTTCCTCTTCACTTTTGTCCTTTGAAGATTCACCCAAAACTGGTCTCTTTCATTCCAGGTAATCCTCGTACAAAACTTTCACCGTCTCCGACATAGCAAGGAAAGCTTTCCAGAACTCTTTCTCGTCCTAACAAAGCCCTTCTTCCGATGCCATCTTCTCACTATGAGAAGCTCTCTTTCTCAATCTAATTAATGGATTCTCTAAAATAAGATCACCTTCACCAGACTATAGCTTTTCTCTGGTTAACATGCAAAACTCAAATCCAAACGTCAACTAGCTCTGATACCACTTGTTCCGCAAAGATATTTTAATGATTGTGGTTGAGTTTTTAATTGCATGTGTTAATTAACCATTTATGAAGCTAAAGGAAAAAGGATGAATTTAATGAAGAAACTTAGTAGCCATAAAACAATATACAGACCTAAAATGAAGCAATAATAACAACAAACCATAACAAGAGAAGTGATAACGGAGTTCGACACAAAATTGCCTACGTCTCCGGGCCTTTGTCTTAGTGGGGGAGGCTTCTTTATTTCTGTTCAAAGCTCAAAACAATACATCACAATAGTGCCATTAGGCTACAAGATTGATCTAGACATTTTCTTCCAGATCTCTAGAACCCAGCAGAAGAAACAACACACAAAATGGATGATCGGAGCTCCTAGGAATGGCTCGCAAGCATATGCTCCTCAACAGCTTCCCTACATAAAAATGGCTTTTGCTTGGCTTCCCTTCAGCATAACTCTACCTTGAATATCCTTCATGGCCTCAAAATGTCCTATTTTTTATAGATTTGAAGGTAGTTATCCATCCCCAACTTCCTCCCAAAATCTGGCCTCAAAAAGAGCCCAATATCCCCCAAAAATGACCAAAATCTCCATTAACAGGACTGAAAATCACTAAAAAATCACATTTTCTAATGTTAAAAACCCATTTTTTGCAAATAAAGGGATAAGACCCTAATTGGACGTGCACCCATGGTATTATGGAACTCTGTTTGGGATCATGGGATAATAAAAGGATGCCTTATCTGGGCTAGGCCCCTTTTGGACTGTGCCCCCTTGGTCTCATGGGATATCCCTGGATCCTGGGGCTGGTGCTTATCTTTTGGGTGCGCATGAGAGGGAGCACGCTCCTTTGTTGGATTGTGGTCACATGTATGAGTTTTACCATCGGATGGGGCTTATCCCCAGCCCCCTTTTTGCCCCTTTTCACTTTAGTACACTTTATTTAAACTAAAGTGATCCTTGTTAAACAAGAAACACAAGGGCACATTGGTGGAGGGACTTTGTCAAGATTTGGGTTGACCTAGGAGGTCATGGGATCAAACCCCATGGAATCCATAAAATTTTTCCATATGAACCCTTTGACCAATCCCATGGTGCCACGTGGAAGGCCATGACTGGGCCATGTGGCACCCAACAATTCGTCAACAAACTACCACTTGTCAACTGCTGGGTGGATCCCTGTCACTGACCAATCACCTTCTGTCGAGCTACCACTTGTTGCCAACTTCCTCTGCCATGTAAACATTGTTGATGCCAACATTTGATTGGACCTATTGACTTTTTACCTATTTGGGAAAACGACCAAAGTGCGATAACTCTCGCATACGGTGCTCATTTGATAAAGTGATTATATGGTTGAAATAAGCGTGATGCGACGGATGCAATGGAATTGGTTTCAGTCGATTCTGAAAACTTTCATTTTTTAGCCTTTTTGAGCCCTATCAGTCTCTTGGATCCGATTCTGGATCATTTTGAGAGAATGGGGGTGTGAGCCAATCTCGTTGAATTTAAATGGGAGTGGATAGTTTCATCAAGAAAAAGGTGGGGTGTTTCATAATCCCTTTGGAGGAAACTTACTTTGACCTCCACGTTTCACGATGAAAACTATGTGAGTGGAAAGTGAATTTTGTGTGTGAATGAGTGAAAGTGTGCCAATGTTTTAATGAATTAGGTGTCACCTTGCTTCATGTGGACTTCGATTGGTCCTTACAAGTGTTGATTACCTAATTAACTAAATTCCTTTGGTACAACCTTGCGTAATTCAAAAGTCCCTAGGAAGGTAGCATGTGGACATGTGGGTCCTTTACTATTCCTTTAACTTCCTATTGTGATTTAATCTAAGAATTCTTTGAAACTATCCTAGATTGTGATCATGTGGGCATGTATGGGCCCATTACAAAACCTTTAAACTTCCCTAGTGATTTAATCTAAGAAAGTAAATTTCAACACTATCCTATCTTTGTAGCATGTGGGCATGTATGGGCCCATTACAATCTTGAGATGTGTTTGAAAAATAAACTAAGAGGAGTCTTGAGCGGGTTGTTGTCCTCTCCTAAAGGTTTTAGTCTTTTTAAGGGAGATGAAATTGTCCTACAACCTTTTTCTGATTCTCAAGGTCTCTTTGAAGTGCGAGAGAAGAGCATACTAAATGATTGTTATCCAACTTTTGGTCCCAATGCTAGTTTTATGTGATTATAAATGATTCCAACTTATACTTTTAGTCAAAGCAAGCCATCCATGTGGCAAAATGAAAGCAAAAGATGAAATAACGATTTTAAACCCCCTAAGTGCCTATGTGTTTTGACTAATCCTTTTATATGGAGAGGGAACTAAGTGTGGTGCAGGATACAACATGCATGAAATCACTTTTAAGAAGGCTAGGGGCCTTCCCCTAATCACAAAAAGGCTTACAATGTGTATTTTTCTGCATAGGTGCGTGGGTCTCAGAGTAGACAGAGGCGCACTGAGTGCCTATGTGCAAACTAAAAAACACTTTTGGGCGCAGGTGCGCAGAGGGCGTTGAACAACACAGTAATTTTGGCGCACGTGTGCACGATGCATGATTGTGGGCCTATAAACCCGTGCACACCTGTCACACGGCCATGAAGAAATTTTCGAATGGAATTCTCTCAATTCATCTTTGAATTGGATGTTTTGCAGGTCGGCTTGGGCCGGTTATGGTACCTACAGGTTAAATAAACCAAAAGAAAAGCTAGAAAAACCCAAATGGGGTAGGAAATTGATACCTTTCCCCAGTGGAGTTGCCAATCTGTTGTGCCTCTTTTGTCACCTAAATGAGCAAAACAGAGGTGCTTACAAGCTTAGTTGGGTTAGCTAAGAAAGACAGCAGTGAAGGAAAGGGTTAGAAAAAGAAACATAAATGACTAAGCTAAGAATTAAACTAAGAAAGGAAAGAAAAACTAAGCTATTGAGCATAAGGACATAAGAACAAGAAACCAATAAGACTCATTTCACCAATGGAAAGGATTGTATTAGTGAAAAATAAAACACCGAGAAGAAAGAGGACTTTGGGTCCCTTCTTCCTCCAAGAGAGGGCTCTTGGACCCCCACAATTGAGCTCTTCTTACAACTTTGAAACTTGGAAGAAATGGTGAAAGAATCCCAGGCTAATCCACTCAAGAGGTGAGATGGATTGCCCAAATGTAATGATGCTAGTATACTCTTGATGAGAAAAGAGGATTCCCTAAGAGAATAGTAGCAGCATAACCTTGCAAATGAATTCCCTAAAAATGTAGTGCATCCATGGCCTTGTTTTATAACACCACTTTAAGGTATTGCACAACCCACTTTTACTATGAAAAGGGGTTGTTTAGGGCATTTTTAGGCCTTTGACCAGCCACCTAGTCAGATCCATCCGATATCTGGATGTCAAATCAACTTGGAATATGAACCAAAATTGGGTGGGAGGTCGACCAATCTCATAAATGCGTCGTTCTCAGGTGTGCGTGACTTTTAGTGACCACAGTCGCGCATCATGCACATGTACATTTTTCTTGCATTTATGGATGGCGCATGTGCACGCATGCCCTGTGTAGTCATAGCGCACCTTGATTTTATAACTGGTTGTATAGTTTTTTACCTTTTGGAAATGCTTTTTGGTAATTTTGGTCCATGGGTGAACTCATAACTATTTGAAGATGTTGGATTCCTGTAACCATTTACGGATGAAATTTCAGTGATAACAAAGGCTTTGAATTCCTTGAATTTACTGAACACTTCATTTTTTGATTTCAAAAAGTAGATCTAGGTCTTATGAGAATAGTCATCAATAAAATATACATAGTATACGTACCTATTGATGGAGGATGATGGCATTGGGCCACACACATCGGAGTGAATGAGTTCTAAGACTCCTTCTGTTTTACTGTCTCTTTTAGGAAAAGGGTTATTGATGTTATTCACTTGTGCACATCCATTGCACACCCCTTCATTGTCAATCTTGAGTTATGGTAGACTTGTGACTGCCTTGCATACATACGGTAATTTCTTGTAGTTGATGTGGGCTAATATTCGATGCCAAAGTTCACATGGATTATTAGTGGCATGGGTCATGGAAACTTCTGAGTGACCCTTTAGCTTATACAAGCCACCTTCTTCTTTTCTGATGTTGATTGCTTCTTTCATCATTTTTACTTTAGCCCACATAATAAATTCTCCATATATAAAGGAAATTATGAATCCTTTCTTTTCTAAATATGATATGGAGAGTAGGTTCTTTGTCAAACCTGCTACATAGAGTATGTCCTTCATCTTCATTGGAGTCCCTCAATTAAGCTTGTAGTTTGATTCTCCCACTCCCTTGATAGGGTATTGATAATCATCTCCAAGTGTAACTTAATGAGAAAAAATATTTTCTGAAAGGCAAGAGAGAATATCTATTTGACCTGTCATGTGCATGGAAGAACCACTATCAATGAGCCAAGTTCCCTCTACAGGTGATATTGATCCTGAGAGGGCCAAGATTAAGACATAGTCTTCAATCTATTATCTTATCATCTTTGCGGGTGTCTCTTCATCTTCAACCACATGGGAATGGTGCTTCTTATTTTTCCTCTTGTATTCTTCTCATCTAGATGAACAATGTATCGCAATATGTACCATCTTGTCACAATGGTAGCATTGGCAAGATGATAAGTCTCTTTCTTTTCTTTGTCCTTTCTTCTAGAACCTCTTAGGTTGAGATTCTTTATGTATGAATTTGTTTGGGGGTGATAATACTTATGAGTTTCTTTATGGAAGTAATACTTCTTTCTTCCTCCTTTACTGTGAGTAGCTAGGGCTTCATGTTCATCTCTAGATAGTAAATCTTCTCGGTTAGCTACTCTCGATTCTTCTTGAATATAATCTTCCCAAAGACTGTCGAATTTTAGTTTCTCCTTTCTAGCACAAATAGTTTGGATGAATGCATCCCAAGGTCTTGTGAGACCATTAAGGGTTGTCATTATGAGTTCGTATTTGTCTATAGTATCTCCAATAGATTCTAATTGTTATTTGAATTGAGATATTCTGGAGAAATATTCCTGGATCGCTTCTCCTTTCTGCATCCTTGTATTCTTTAGTTCAATTCTTAGATTCATCTTTCAATTTATGTTATTTCCTTCATATAATATGGTCAGTTCATCAAAAAATTATTTTTGAGTATTCTTTGAAGACACTTGAGGAATCAAGTGATATTTGATAGAATCAACAATGCTTCTTTTAGCCCTGATCGTGTCCTTTTAGTGATTTACTTTATCTGGAGCATCGTCGGGTTCTATTACTTCTTCTTTGAAGAATATTTCTAGTTCATTCTCTTCAAGAATGATTCCAATCCTATACTTCCAGGCACATAAGTTTTCCACACCTTCTAGCTTGTCAACAAACTTAGTGCTTGCAGACATCTTTTACCTGGATCTAGGAAAATCACCAAAAAATGAAAATGCTCAAAATTGAATTATGAAGTTACCAAGAGGTGTTCTTGGTTGAGACGAGTATCCTGGTGTGGTTAGATTTCATAAAATCCAACTTTTACACCTCCAAACTTGATTAGCAGATTTCTGGACTGGTGCTTCTAGTTTTCTGGTACTTCTGGTACTTTTGGTACTTTGGTTTTCTCGTACTTTTGGTACTTTGTGAAAACTAGGGTTTCACTTTCAGGGAGATCTAGCCACTGAAAATCTACGATGAGGATTTCAAAGTGATCCTTGAGGAAGGGTGCACTTTTCTAGATGGTTTTGGGGCTGAAATCATTCTTCAATAAAAAGCCCTAATTTGCATGTATGAAAACAATGACATTTTTCTCTTTCTCTTGTGAAAGATGCTCTCTTTAGCTTAGCTCTGAAACCATGTTAAGGTTTAAGCTATTATTAGGTTTCTTTTTTATTTACTAGGTAACCATAACATAGATAGGATCACTAAGAAATACACAATCACAAAAGACGCATCATTTATCCTCGGAAACCCTCATGCAAAAGAAAACCCAACAAAAACTTCCTTAATATAGATAGCTAATACAATGCCAAGAGATAACTCAAACAAATACAAAAATTTCGCTCCCAAGAATGCTCCTCTCTCTCTCTTCCTTCTTCTCCAACTGTAGCTCTGAACTTGCACTCTGATGAACAAGTGAGTGTGTATGGAAATGAGGCTCTAGCCTCTTTATTTATACAATCTGGCACATGTGGATGGATGTTTCTTTTCACTGGAAGGGCCGACTTCTTATTTTGGGTGGTTATAACTAACTTTAATATATTCTAGGTCTGACTTCTCATTCTTCTTATTACAATTAGGGTTTGACCAATCTGCAAAAGGGGATTTGGTCGTTTACAATACCCGACTTGACCAATCCACAAATGGGGATTGATCTAATGAATAATACATCAATAATAATTATAATACTCTTTGCAGTTACAATATTTCAACAACGATTGCCTTAGTCCATGGCTGGGGGACTATCTTCGACTTCTTCCCCACTGTCCTTTTCAAGTACTTATGCAGTGCGATTAGTGCATAATTCTTTCTATCTCCTAGGTTAAATTTTTTGATATTAAGATTAGGGATAAGTCCTAGTTGTGGTCCAACTGTGCATATTCCTTTTTAGGAGGTACTCATTGATGAGGGTGTACTTGAAATATCTTGGAACATTGACATGACTAATCACCCTATCTATGGGTCGGATGTAGTCGGGCAAGACCAATGGGATGAGCCTTGTGTTCGCCAAGTCATCTTGATGCTTGCTTCTTTTCTCTATCACAGTTCAGGAGGGCCCATATTGACGTGTAGTCGATGGGGATGCTTGTAATCCTATCATTGACGAGGCCTATGCTCCTGCATACATGAACTTCTCAGTCATAAGGCCTATCAATATTTCTTCTACAGAATTATCTATTGTGCTACGTTCACCCGACATACACTCTCGTGGTGAAATGATTGGGTAGGAGAACAAATTCCAAAGGTAAGTAAAAAAGGTGGTGAGGTCTCAATAAGCACACTGTGATAGCAATCAATTCTTTGTGGGCTCAGATAATCACAATTTGCAAAAGTGTCACCGGTGAGACATTCGACAGATTAAATAGACAATGTCGTAACAGATTCCTCCAATGGGCATGAATACCTCAATCCATCCATTATGGCACGGTCTCAATGGTCCAATGGAGATCTTTTCGGTAATAATTGTGTTTCTAGCCATTCCAAAGCATCGTTCTAATGGTTGGGATGCCTCCAATGGTCATATTTCTTCAGTGTGGAAAAGTGCCAGTCTACATTGTTCTGCTATTCTAGCGAGGTTCAAGTTCTGCAAGCCTTGTTTCTGCGAGGTCCTCTTCGGAACCTCGTGTAATTTTTCTAGATTTGCTCTCTTCTTGCTGAGATTTTTGGCCTTCTTTCCTGTGATCTGAGTCACTGCGTTCCTCTTTCCATTTTCATTCTTATATGTTCTTAGAATAGTAACTTCTCATTGATGATGGTATTTCAAAGGGTTTGAGTGGAATACCTCTTCTCTGATTGATTCAGGGGTAGGTGCTCTTCTCTCCTGCATGGATAGGGTTTTCAAGCCTTCCTGCATTTTCTGAACTTTGATAGCTAAGTCTTTGGCTCTCAGTTGCTTCGACTTGTCCTCTTGTTCTTCTATTAAGTTCTCTATTATCCTAGCCATGAAATCCCTTAATTATTTATTTTTCTATTCTAAATCTTCCTCTTCTTCTTTCCTTTAGATCCAATCTTTCTCAATCTAGGTCCCTCCTAGCAAAAGTGCAAAGGGGGTGTTGTTCTCAACAAACTTAATGACCTCAAATTCTTCTTCAGTCGATGCTCCATGAGAAATCATAGGTACATGAGCAAGTCTTACACATAGGGTTATCTTCTTTCCTTTAAAAAATCCTATTCTTTCCAATGAGGGAATCATTGCAGGCTTTCCCAAAATTTTCCAAGTACTTTCTAGCATAATATTCACCTATGTTTCCTCATCCAGAACATAGTCTATGTCGAAGTCTCCTATCCTTGTTTCTATGCACTCCTTATCTTTTAATATCTCTAGTAAATTGATGTCTTTATGATCATTCCGTGTTTCTTTCATATGAAATAATATAGTCTTTGATTCTCTCTGGTGTTCTAGCATATTATTATTATCTTGACCTTCCTCATGGTTTTCTTGTCTCATATTCATCTTTTCAATTTTAGCAATCATTCTAGGGCAGTCCAAAACTTCATGACCAATGGATTTATAGCAAAGACAAAATGGGCCTCTACCAGGGAATTCCTTAGCAAGATGTCCTGGTCTTCTGCAACTGCAACAAAGAGTCAGCCCTCTTTTTCTCTAAAACAATCCCCAACCTTTCATGTATTGCACACTGAGATCACAGTGATGAACCTGCAAAAACTTCTTTCTAAGATCCTACATCCACTTTTTAGTCCAAAAATACTTTCTATGCATAGGAATAACATATCTCTCATTATTTATATCAATTCTATTCATATCAAATATTATTTCTTGTAGTTCTTACCTAGTTTTCAAACTAGGGAAAAATCTATCAAACATACCTAGATCCATTCTTTTGAAAAAAAAATTCCCACTTATGTTTCCTTTATCAGAGCACAAAGATTTAAGATCTTACCTCTTTTCTTTAGATCATACTTCTCTTCTTAGCACATATCTTCACAATTCAAGTAGAATATTGCACACTACACTAGTATATTTACGCACAAATCTTTCTCTTTTCTTTAGTTCCCAGCAATCACAGTTTCAGGTCTCGGCAATGGGACCATTTGTTGGCACAAGGGCAGACCCAGGTTTCAATGCTTCAACAACACACCAACAAAAACCTAACTATCAGCCCTTTCGGAAACACCTGCGAAGCAGATGAAGTCTCACCTGAGGTAGAGGCAAGGGGAGTTGCAGGACTCAAGTGTCTACAACCTAGATGGGACACAGATTTGTGATCACAATACTTAACGGAGAAGTTAACCAATAAAATTCATTCATATTTAACCCCTTTATTCAAATCGTAAGTTAAAACCCTAGTTATAGAACAATATAGTATTATTCAAGATCTAAGCACATCTAACTATTCAACACATAGCATCAAAGATGATCTAGCATTCATTCACATCATAAGAAATAAACATCCATAAATCTATCTATCATAACAATGCACTAAGAAAATACAAGAACAATATAGCACAAAGAACATAACACATGATATATGAGGTTCACCCCAGTGTGGGGCTACGTCCACCAACTCTTCTGTTTCTTTATTAGCTTCTTCCAATCTTATTACATGCACAAAGCCACAAATATAACTCCACATAGGACATGGTATCTATGTGCACCTCGCCATATCCTCCTTCCCTAAGCTTGGCACAACACAGAGCCTTCTTACAATCACTTGCAGTTATATCTACAGGTTCTCAACACACAGTTTGCACAAAGCTAATTTCAGTCTTACTCTAGCACTTATCCATCAGATCATAATTGACTCCTTCTTACATCACCTAGATACTTATTTATACATTACAAAAGGGTCCTAAACATGGGAAAACCCATGGGTCGACATCCCATACCCATTACATAAACCCTAAAACCAAAAAATATCGCAAAAGGGGGCGAGATACTATGCTCTCTGCTTTGCCTGGGTTCTTCGTCTTCGACCAGTCTGTCGAAGTCCCAAAAATGGTCAAACATGACCAAGGTTATCCAAAACATGGCCAAGGGCCAAAAAACAGGTATGCAACACTATCCATTTTCTCTTAATAACAAAAAATACATACATTGACCTTTTATAACAAAAAGGTTCATCAAATCCAACATTCACACATATCTAACCTGCCATATTCCCTTGGCCAATTATAGTTATATTTACAAAATGGGGGAAACAATGGTATTAAACCCCCCCCCCTTAAAGGAACATTGTCGTCGATGTTCTATCTGTCTATGTTCTCCGTATGTACAGAGGTAAACAAAAATGGGTATGCTTATTTCATGGCATCCTGGATTTCCCATGTAGCTTCAGATGGACCAAAGTATTTCCACTACACCTTGACCCGTGAAATGGTTTTGTTCCTAAGGGGGTTTCCTTCCTTTCTATTATGCATTTTTTTCTTGTAGGAATTCTCCATTTGGTTCCATCTAAATCACAGACCAGACAATTATACGAATAGAATCATGTACATATTTCTTCAATAATGAAACATGGAAAAAATTATGTGCCTTCACTATGGGAGGAAGTGATATCCTATATGCCACATGCCCCACGCTATCCAATATTTCAAAGGGTACACAATATTGAGGTGCCATCTTGGCACACATTCCAATTCTCAAAGAGATTTTCCTGGGTCTAACTCTGAGATACACATGATCCCCTATTTTGAATTATCGAGGAGTCTTGTTTTTGTCTACATAGATTTTCTATCTATCGTAAGCTATTTTGAAATTCTACTTTATCTAAATTGATTTTTGTTCCATTTATTTCAGTATGTATTTCCCCATTGTAATTATATGAACTGGGTTATCCTAGTTTATTGGAATCTTTCACTTTCTACCATAGACAAGCTCAAAAGGGCTCATCTTCAACGACTCTTGATAGAAATTGTTGCAGGAAAACTCTACTAGTGGTAGGTATTATTACCACTCCTTAGGCCTATTCATTACATGAATCCTTAAAATTTCTTCTAACACTTTGTTTACCCTCTCTATATGTCCATGAGTTTGAGGGGGATAGGATGTGCTAAATAGAAATTTATTTTCAAAACTAGCAAATAAAGATTCCCAAAAGCTTGAAGTAAATTTTGTATCTCTATCAGATAATATTTCTTTCATGAAAATACTAGCAATATCTATTTCCTTACAATTTGACTTGATGGGAATGAAGTGAGTAGCCTCTTTCAATTTCTCCACCACTACCATTATGACGTCATTTTGTTTGGCTGATTTTGGTAATCCTATGATGAAATCCATGGAGATGGTTTCCCATTTCCATTCTTGGATTGGTAAGGGCTGCAACAACCCTACTAGATCTCCATGTTCTACCTTAACCTACTCACACTCTAGACATTTAGCTAAGTAATCAACTATGTCCTTCTTCAGTCTTGGCCAATAAAACCATTTCCTAGTGGTTGTGATCATATTTTGATAACTAGGATGACCAGTATATGGTATTTTTTGTATTTCATCCATCATGAACCTCTTCAAGTCATCAAATTTGGAATATACAACCTACCTTTGTAAGTTAATAGGTCATCATTTAGAAATTGATAACCTTCATACTTCATCCTCGTGGGCTCTTATTCTAAGTACAATTTTACAGTCTCAAAAAATGCATATGTTTCTTGTGCACTCTTTAATGTCTCCCTCACATCCATTAAACAAGTTCTTACAACTGCTAGGTGACTCACTTTCACACTTCTTCTAAGGGCATCAACCACCCTATTTTATTTTCCTTAGATATGTTTGATTTCAAAATCAAACTCACTAAGGAGAGACATCCATCTAGCTTGTCTAGCATTAAGTTTTGGTTGATCAAAAAGGTACCTCAAACCACAATGGTCTGTCATAAGCACAAATATTCTACCCAGGAGGTAATCCCTCCACAATTTTAAAGCATGCACTATGGTAGCCAATTCTAGATCATGGGTCATATAATTGATTTCATGCTTATTCAATTTCACAGATTCATAGAAAATTACATGTTCTTGTTTAATAAAGACTCCTATGAGTCCTTCGTTGCAGGCATCTATACACACAAGGAAGTCCTTGTTTGGATATGAAATCTTCATCATAGGCATTGATTATAAGACATTTCAGCTCTTGGAATCTGTCTTCACTTTCTGATGTCCAATGGAATTTAACTCCCTTTTTCTGAAGGGAAGTGATTGGGAAACCAATATTGGAAAATCCTTTTATGAACCTCCTATAATATCCTACTAGGCCCATAAAGTATGTGATATCAGATACATCCTTTGGGGTAGGCCAATCCATAATGGCTTCGATCTTGTTAGGATCAACTACCACCCCTTCAAAAATAACATGGCCTAAGTAATGGACTTGTTTCTAGAAAAATTCACACTTACTAAACTTAGCATAGATTTGATGTTCTCTTAGTACTTGAAGTACTATATTAATATTTTCTTCATGATATTCCCTATTCTTGGAATATATTAGGATATCATCAATGAAAACCAATAAAAATATGTATAATAACTTACTGAGTACATTATTCATTAAGCACATAAAAGTAGTTGGTGCATTGGTTAGCCCAAATGGAACCATCACAAATTCATAGTGACCATATCTTGTACTAAAGTTTGTTTTTGGATGTATTCATCCTTAATTCAGACCTGATGGTATTGAGACCTCAAATCAATCTTGGAGAAAATTGTAGCACCCCTTAACTCATCAAATAAGTCATCGATCATTGGTAAGGGATACTTATTCTTTATAGTCATCTTATTGAGTTGCCTATAGTCTATGCACAACCTAAGTGTGCCATCCTTATTTTTCACAAACAAGTTTGGTGCTCCCTATGGAGATACACTAGGCCGAATGTATCATTTGTCCATAATTTCCTTTAGTTTTAGCTTGATCTCAACCTTCTCGGGTGTACTCATTCGATAGGGTGTTCTAAACACTGGCACCGCTCCTGGTGAAAGTTCTATTGAAAAGTCAATATCTCTTCTTGGAGGTAGACATGGAACCTCTTCTAGGAACACATATTTATACTCTCTTAATATGGGATGGTCTTCTAGGATTGGTTTGTTATTCTCAACAGATTCCAACACTTGTATTGCATAGAAAGGGCATCATTTTCTGCAATACTTCATCACTTGAAGGGTTGATATTTGTCTCATTGAGATAATATTTTGAATATCTTGTAGGGTTACCTTTCTCCATTATTCATTTTCACAGTCCAGAGTTTTATTGTAATAGTGCAACTTGGTTTTATTGGTAGCCAACTAATCCATGCCAATCAGCAGGTCATAAAATCCTAAAGGGAAAATGTTTAAGTTTGCTTGGCTGGGCAATCCACGCATAACGAATTGGCATGCTAGTATGACCTATGTTACCTTCATTTAGGTTCCAATCGCTAGTTGTACCATCCATGATTTAAAATGTTTAACATTTTTCAAACTAGATTTATCAACAGTTTGAGGGGTAACATAACTCAAATTAGAACCAGGGTCAATTAAAATGGAAACTAGATGGTTGGAAATCATACCTTCCATCTCCACAACTGAATATTGGTGGTCGACTTGTCTATTATCAAAGGATGCATAAATTTGTGGCATGCTCCTAGCCACATCATTGACTGTGGTAGCCTCTTGGACATTGTAGACCCTCCTATTGTTATGTTTCCTATATGGGCAGACTCTCAATAGATGTTCTTCTTCACAACCCCAACATTTTAAGGGTCCTCTCTTTGGGTTATCAGTCTTACCTAAATCTGATCCAAATGGTTTGTTTCCACTCTGAGAGGGGAAATTTTGATGATATACACTTTTAGTAGGAAGGATCATATTAGAACCTTTCCCATGGTTCTTAAATCTTTAGGGTTTGAACCCCTTCTTATTGAATCCTGAACTATTTTTATTCTTCCAGTCCTCATGAGGTTTTGTCTTATTCTTGAATTTCTCATAGAAATACCTTTCCTTATGGATAGTGTATTCTAAGGTCTTTGGCTCATCAAATTCAATTATGTCCTAGAAGTACTAAGGTAGTCCACTAATAAATCATTTCATCTTTACCTTTTTATCCTTTATGTAGGGAACATACCTTATCAACTCAAAAAATTTATTCATATATTCATCTATGGTGATTTTCCCCAACTTTAGTTCATAAAACTCCTTAGTCTTCCCATCAAAGTATTTCTCTGAAATATACTTCTGTTGGACACATCGACCACACTTAGAGGGGGGGTGAATGAGTGTGGGGCTCTTTTTCAAACTTCCCTTCACAAAACGCCTTAGTTAGCAATCACCATTTACTCATTACTTATTGTTGTCATTTATAACCAGTTAGATGTGAACATACATCAACCACATATACCAACAACATATTTCATCAATAATTCATCATCATAAGGAACACAAAGAACATAATTTGTATCTACAATTTTCTTTTTATTACAGACTACAATCCTTGGGTTATCAACAGCAACTGAACAGAGTTACAAATCCACAAGAGAAACAACTCTACAATGAAAGACTCACCTTACACAACTCAGCACCAACTAAGAAGAGGAATCAATCCTCAACAGATACCAATCTGTCAACAAGTACATGACATGTCAGTAGTGCAACACGTGTATGTACGCACCCTACAAGTAGTACATCTCGTGTATGTACGCGGCCTGTCTATACTACATCTTGCATGTGCCTTTTGAACAACTAGGGTTATCTCTCCATAAAAAATCAGATCCTATGCAGCCCTCAATCACATCCATTTTTGTCATTCACTGTCTGATCTGAACCAGAACCAATCACAACACATCCATGTTCTCCCACAACTTACTCATTCTCCTTACTCATACAATATGAATTCTACTTAAGTATGTATAAGCAACAAGTATACTATGGTAATCATATCAGTACAGAAACATAAGAGTGTTTCTCACTCCATCAACCAACACAAACCAAACCATAACAACCATATCAAGAATGCTTCAAGAATTCACCATACAATATGAAAGAGTATCCATCAAAACAACTATGTAACCATACCAGAGTTTTTATGGCATATCTGAGCCCATAGAATGCAGATCTGAAACTTGCTTCAACCATCAAGAACTTGGCACCATATCACACTCAAATATTCATGATTCATCAACCATACACGCTCTGCCTTCCTTCATCTTGTGTGTTCACACGCTCTAGCTCAATGTAGTATGTGTATGTATGCCCTTTGTCCCATTGTTTCTCACGTACTCCTTCAGAAACTAGGGTTTCTGAACTTCCAAAACTTTCATCGTCAAGATCTCAGACTTACAAAAACTTTGATGCATTCGTGAGATCCTCTAGTAAATCTCTCTATTAGAATACATCTTCATCAAGAGATTATGTTTCACAAGAGACCCTTGCCTCTTATTTATACTCTCCAAGTAGCTTCCTTAGAAGCATCTTCTAGGTCACTTTGTCCACATAGTCACTTATGTCCAGCTTTCCCCAATTTTCCACTTGTTCATGTATCCAATAATCACTTTATCACTTGACCGATTTGCCTCTTTTTAGGGTTAACCACTTTCCATAATTAGAAATTTCTCCATTTAATTTATTATTTAAATAATCTTCCTTCTTTGCAAGCACTTTGACTTCTTTGACCTTTTGAGGTTTCAAGCCAACATGTGAGGGTCCTTCAACGTCATAAGGCCACAACTCTTAAACCATGAGGAGTTATGTGACACTCCACATACCACCAGAAATGGAATGACAAGCACTATCCATCTAGGATAGTTTCACTAACACATTCACTGATCTTCATCTCAATATTCCATAATTAAGCATGGGTTCTCTAACCATACTTCTAAGATAACTTAATCAGAAAGCATCTTCCCTTCAGGGCTTTCACCATAAGGGGACCACTTTGGAGTTCATCCATTTGTACTCCTTATCAAGACAATAATGAGTCATCTTTACATCAATCCAAATATGCATCATATGTTAATGAAACCACATCGATGCATCATATATCAATGACAACTCATTGATCCATATTTATCTACGCATCATATATCATTGAAAACTCGTTGACACATATAAATTTATGCATGACATCATATGACTATGACTCAAGGATAATACATATTACAACAGTATGCTATGACAAGACATTGTTCCTTTGAAATCAATCCTTTGACATCAATCATCAATCAATCAATCAAACAATCCTTTGACATCAACCCTTTGACATCATTTGACATTGATGTCAACACCAATCATTGATGGAAACATATAGACAAGGCATTTCTATGCATCAATAGTCATCTCAATCACATCAATGTGACTATCTCTCCCCCTTTGGAATCAATGGCGAAGGGAAGTTCTCTCCTTGTGGATTCTCCCCATGCCTAAAATATTCTTGAGGATTCTCCCCCTTTCTGAATGCCTTTGATATTCCTTTCAATAGAATATCACCTTTCAATAAAAGAATATCACTCTGATGTAATGTTGAATATATATCGCTCATTCTCCCCTTGGAACCATACCTGCATCTCTGTGACCAATGATCCCCCTGGAACAATTCCTTAGTCCTCTGGATCTGATAAATATCTCCTCCTGGAATCATGGGAAGAAGAATGAATTCCCCCTATGGGTATGTCTCCCCCTATCTTCGTTGCAATATGAACAATATGCTACCCTTGCAATATGATTCTACTGCAAATGCTACTCCTCATTAGTAACATAGATCAACTGCTCTTTCTAGGATGATCCTTGGACTTGTCCATGCATTAACTCATGCCATACCATACATCATGAAGAAAAATATATGTCAACAATGAAATAGAGAATCATGAGCAAAACATCAACCGAGTATATCATGTACCAATTTGTGTGCCAACCATGCACAACACACATGTACATCAACAATGTACATCAACACCATACAATGTGCCAACCATGTGCCACAACTAAGTGTCATATCACTCATTATATTCCTCCACCATTAACCAAGTTCCATAACCATGCATATCAATCAATCAAGTGTCTCAACTATATCATCCCATATATCATGTAACAAAGTATATGATAAACAGGTAATACCAATAGTGTGCTTTTATCCAAATACTATCATCCACATACATAAACCATCCATGAGTGCATCAATCATTTCACTAATCATGTATCACCACCTATACCAAGCAAGTGCATCAACCATGCACCAATACCACAACAGATGAACTATAATCAAGATGTGTCCTCATGCATGTACGTCATATCTACCATAAAACATGTGCCAATCATACTGCTAGTAGGTGCCTCTAACAATGTACCAAAAGTGTACCAATCATGCATCAACTATATATCAATCTGTGACTCTTCAATGATGTACAATGCGATCACCTCATCAACTCATAAACTACATGTCCCAATATGTATCTCATCCATATGTCAAATGAATGTACAAAGATATCCAACAAATATTCTTCCAATAATACATCACAAGATATATCAATGAAACTCAAATATGTACCATCCATGTACCCCAGCAGATCAACTTCAACCTCCATTCACTACACAAAATACTAAGAATCCAAAAAGTACTAGAAGTGTACCTCAATAGATCAATGACATCTCTAACTAGCATCATCGTGATAAATCTCATAACCAAATTTCCATAACTTCACCATCACAACTAACATTGTTCTTCAATATAAAAATGTCTCAATCCACACTCTAGGGTTAGTACCATTCATCCAGGATAGTCTTTCGATACTAAACCATATGTCACCACCATCCATACATCAATTATGTATGCCAACATGTAATCATGAAAACTATTATCGGACAAATCGATAGGTGCGGACACTAACTGATCTCCCTTGATCCACCTAGATCTAGAAAAAAACACACCAGAACATGACACTTTCCTTAATTTTTAAATATTGAATTTACTAACTAAAGAGGTATGAGTGACATACCATTTAAATGACGCTTCCTCTCGCTATCGCCATCCTAGCTCCGTTCCAATGCTCATACAATAATGAACCTGCAAAAGAACGCAACCAACCAAAGTGATAGCAATAAAATAAACTCAATATAAACCTATTTATGTGATCAAGGAATCATACAATAAAACAAAACAAGATTTATAGGAAAGAATCATTCTACTATATCATATTAAATGTGAAAGAGAGATTACAACCATGACCTTGATGTCATAAGGTCCCTTCCAACTGTCCTTCATTCCCCACGCACTTTCACTCCAAGAATTCTGAGAGCATAGATCTGATAATACTCACAATCTATCTTGACAAATAAAATCTCAAAGGCACTCTCACCAAGATAACAATTCCAAACCAAATCCAATTTAGCCAATCCCAAAAGCTCCAATCTAACCAAAGCTAACTGATCTAAAAAATTGAAGAAGACTTGTAAACTTGGAAATATTTGCAAGTAAAGTTTATGCGTTAAAAGAAAATGGATCAACTTTTCAACACATCATTAATAGGATTTATTCATTTAAGACACAAATAAACATAAACATAATCAATGAACATAAGCACATAAACAAAACAAATGATAAAGGAGTTCACCCCTCTCTTGGGCTACATCTCCTGGTCCAGCTTCCAATGGATCATTATTATTAATTGCTCAAAGTGATAAAAAATGTGCTTTACAATGCTCAAATTGACCAACAAACTGCTCCAATGGCTTCAGAGCATCCCAAAACCCTTAGCTGGGATTTTTCGGCACCTCGTTTGGCCAAAAAACGAAGAAGTTAGGCTTCTTTAAAGTCTCCCCTTCAAGCTTGTTGTCTTTGCATCTACAAAATGCACCCTTGTTCATTCAACCTAGAACACATGCAATTTAAAGCTTGAAAACCCATCACCGAATGCAACCATGTAACGGTGCGAACTGTAGGACGGTTATGGGCATGCCAGCCCCTAACCGCCTAGCTCTCGGGCACATGAGGGTCATGATATGACCTCGAGCTAGTAAACAAAACTTAACCGTTTCAAACCCTCGTGCTCCTGGTTGTGGTCACATGTGGTTAGGCATATATCCATGGGCTACATATTTTAAAAATCCCCATGCGCCATTTAACAAAGGGTACTGCCATATGTAAGGTGAGTGCGACTGAAGGCTGGGGCTAAGCCCCAGCTCGGACCCCCGCGCCACCACAAAGTAGTTTAAATTTAAATACATCGTATAACATATAGCTTACAAGTAACACCGTCTGGGATAGTGGTAGCCCACACTCTACCAAAGCGCGGAGCCAAAGGGGAGGTCCGGGGTTCGACCCCCATGGATCCCATACAATTTTAACAACAACCAATAGCCAATACTGGGGTTCCACGTGGCAGCCCATGACTGGGCCATGTAGCACCATACCATTGACCAAAAATGATGCCATGTGTCACATCACAATTAGAACACATCTTCCGATCAAAAACTTCCACGTCATCACATACCACATTAGTGTACGGTCATACGGTTTCCTGCCACGTCAGCCTGTACGGACTGCACAGTCAGCGTCCTTTTTTTTCCTGTTTGACTATTCAAACAAATTGTGATATCTCTCACTCCCGATGTTCGTTTGAGATGACACAAGTTGCATTGGGTTCACAATGACGAGGCCTACACTCTCGTTCGATTTGAAGCGATTCCGAGCACTTTGAATTTTTGAGCAAAATTTGATCCCCTGATCACTAACTTTTTCCATGAGAGCTCCTCTCCTTTTATAAGTTGAAGAGGATAAGGTGAGGAGGTTAGGATGATCCCACCAAATCATGAAAGTGAGTAAGATCCAAACCATTCAGATGCCACCTCACCATGGAAGTTTCTCCTTCTAGAAAATTCGAGAAAACGCTTGTTTTTCCCATGTGTAGACATTCTCGCACCCTGTCTATAGAGCAACCTATGAACCTCTCACAACCCATCTATGGTGCAACCTACGAGAATCGGGCATTCTCGCACCCTTCCTATATAGCAACCTGCGAACTTCCATTTTTACAGGGTTTTTGCAAGGGAAAATGCAACTTCTTTTCTCAGGAAAAGTTCTTCTCCCTTCTCTCTTCAGGAACTCAAGCCACTGACCCCTCTAAAGGAAACATATAGGTTTACATCATTAACGGTCATAGGGATGACGAAAATAATCTGTAACAAAAACCTGTAACAAACAATGTAAGACCCTACAACAAAAGATGTCAGACCCTGCAACACAAATTTATACCATTATACCATGCTACAAATCACGTGCATAGCCTTTTTTCAAGGCTTTACCACATATACGCGACCTTCTGCATAGAGAGCTAATGTATGTATGTGACCTACTCATAGGTCATCTCATGTATGTACACAACTGTTACCATTGTAACTCATGTATAGTTCTGAAGATGACAAACTTGAGCTTCCCTTAAGGTTGTCATTCTACTTTGATTGTTTAGTCTTATTTACCCACTTTTGAAGGTGTCCCTGCTTGTTAGAGCTTGAGCTCTGAGCTTCCATATTTTCAAAAATGTCTTCCTTCCTAACTTCATGACTTCTTCTAGTCATGCTATATGAAGTCCTCATCATGGGATTTCTTCTTGTGTTCCAACAATCCTGGGATTTGTGACCAAATCCACTACAGTTGTAGCATCTCATAATGTGACAGTGACCAAAAATGTGTCCTATTTTATTACATCTCCAACATCTTAAGGTGTCATGAAATCTTTCATTATATCTCCTTGTATACAATCTTCAATCCAAAGCTTTGTGATCATATTCATTACATAATTAATAGTAACCATCACAAATATTTTCATACCTTTTCTTTGGTGTCCATCTTGAAGGTGTCTTGAATTTGATTTGAGATGTCAATATGGCTTCTTGATGTCCTCCTTGATTTGTGCTTTCCTTCCCTTCTGTAGATGGCTAACTTGCAACATTATTTCCATCCTTTGAGAGTGAGGAACTTACCTCATGCTTCTTTGAGGTGCTTGCTTCAACATGTGTAGCTTGTTTCTTGTATTCAATACCTCATTTATCATTTAGAGATCTTTGACTATCCAAGATCTCATTCAAGATTGTTGAGATATTCAAGAATTTTTTTGAATTCTCTACTTTCTTTCTAAGATCAACAAATTCAGCCTCCAACTTATGAAATTACTCTTCCTTTTCAATTACTTGATTCTTTCATAGTTCATCTATTATTTTTTATTATTCAATTTGGGTATTTAGGTGGTGATCCAAGTGGATATTGGTGGCCACCCACCTTTTCCAACTCACTCAAAACAATTTTCTAGCAATTTTGGCAATTTACTATTTTTAGCAGTTTTAACTTCCGGGGCCATTTTGAGGGCCTAAATGAATTTTTTTTGGGATCACACTTCTCAATTACAGTTGAAATAATCAATGATCCCCCAAAATGAATCTCCTCGACAATACCTTTCCAACGGGGCATCATACACCTAAAACGAAGATTGTATGCAAAAGTTACGACCCTGGGAAGTTGATGTACTGACTTACCCAAACAAGGCCCACATGACTTTTGGCACTTCATATCCTAGGGTTAGGTTTTTGGATGTCTAGGTTTTTGACATTCTTGTTTATTGTAAAACTTCCTTCAGAGCCTCATTGTAATCATCTTCTTGTGAATTTGAGTAGTCGTGACATATCTTCTTAGAGATAAGCTGCCACCATTCTAGCGAGTCTTTCACTCGGTATTTTTACAGTCTCTGTACATTTCTTTCATTAATAGAAATTGTGTATTACTTTATATCTATGTTTATGGTTGCATCTCTGATACATTTTTGTTATATTATTGAATATCCACAATATCTCTATGCATTTATTTATTATATCTCCGCTCCGATTTCGTGCCAAAAATAATCTGGATCAGTGGTATCAGAGCAGGTTGCTCTTGATCGTTTTCTCATTACATGTCCCCGACGAGGTATGAGTATAGTAAGTTGGGTCTTGATATTTTCTCTCTTGAATTAAATCGCTCTCACACTCCCAAGAAACCCTCTATGGAGGAAGAAAAGAAAAATGATGGAGTAGACGATTCTATCAATTTGTTGCTTAAGCAAGATCTCACGCGACAGAGGGACAAAATGAAGTAGAATTTTTCCCAAATCCTTCAACACCTATTGATAGAAACATGCGCATCAAGCACCTCTGCTTTCAAGGTACAGGTTAATTTTGATATTCCCGTATTTGAAGGTCAAATAGATGCGGATGCCCTAGAAAAATGGTTAAATCTGCTTGAAGGTTATTTCTCTATTCACAATTTTTTCAACAGAGAAAAGATCACCTTTGCACTCCTTAAGGATCTCCCCCATGTCAAACATTGGTGGGAAATTTACTGGGAGAAAAGTTCCATAGAGGATTCTGGAATATATGGGGTCAAGCCCACTTGGGATTTATTTGTGGATGTGGTAAAGGAACAATATTACCCTGTTGGAAACTATGAGGACTAGTACATGACATGGACCACATTGCGACAAGAGAGGGGACAAGAAGTGCCAGAGTTCACCAATATCTTCCATACCTTGTGCACCAATATGGGTATCAAATACTTTGAGTGACATTTGGTTATGAAATATCGCGGGGATATACATAGTTACATCCAAACTAAAATGGAGTTTCTAGATATCTCATCACTCAGTGTTGTGTATCGATATGATGTTAAAATCGAGCATAAATTTAGGCACCAAAACAAATGGGAGTTCAGATATGAAAATATGCAACAAGAAAAGTATGAGAAAGACGACCCTAACAAACATCTTCCAGAAAACTAGTCTAAGCCACAGGAAAATAAGGGTCACGGGAAGACAAAGAAGGACACCAGAAAATGGTGTGATTTCCACAAAATTCTTAGGCACAACACCGATGAATGTTGCTTAAAAAAGTAATTGGTGGACTAGATGAAATATAAGAAGTCGAACCCTGATTTAGAATCTGATTCTGAAAATACTGGTAAAAGACAGATCATGGACGCAGACCCCAATTCTATTTTCACGACCACAACAATTCAACTAGAAGAACCAACAGATCCTGAAGAGGGGGAGTTCCTTTTCCATTCACAGATGTGGGTGAAGGGGACCCCGTTGAATTTTATTATTGATAGCGGAAGCCAGAAGAACCTCATCTCAATAGAGGTCATCAAATAGGTGGGATTGTCGACAACACCACACCTTCAACCATACAACATCGGGTGGCTTCGCCAAGGATGAGATCTTCATGTCAGCCAACAGTGTCGATTATCATACAACATCCAACCCTTCAATGATGAGTTATTAATTTATGTTGCCCCACTGGATGTCTATGATGTTCTCTTGGGCCAACCATATATGTGGAAACGCCATGTTGTTTATGAGCCTCTACCTTGTACTATTATTTTTTCTATGGGGGGTCATCTATACAGAATACCAGAGTTAGTTTCGACTATTGTTCCACCTAAACAGTTCCGCAAGTTAGTATCTCATACTACAAAATTCAACTTCTTCACAATCTATTCAAAAGGTGAACAGAAGGACATTGCAACCGTTACAACCTCTCCCCAAGAACCTTCTATCCAATAGAAGCAGGTCAAAAAGGTTGTAGAAAAGAACAAATATTCTTTCTTCACATAGTCCTCTCATGTATCTCTACTTATTGAAAATACACAACCCCTCTAGCAACAGGGTCGTGACAACCTTCCATAAACCAAGCAGTGCGACGTCTTGAGTAAGGCAAGCAGTTCACCAAGATTCAGATTCAGCAAACACTTTCCTCTCTCCCAAAGGAACTCAGCACAATGGAGACTATTTATTACTAAGGAGGGAGGATTGATCCAGGTGGATATCAGTGGCCACCCACCTTTTCCAATTCGCACAAAACAATTTTCTGGCAATTTTGGCAATTTACTATTTTTTGTAGTTTTAACTTCTGAGGCCATTTTGAGGGAATAAATGAAGTTTATTTAGGATAAAAATTCTAAATTATATACAAATGAATTATTTATCCCATATAATGAATATCCTCAACTATACCTTTCCAACGGTGTATCATGCACCTAAAACGGAGATCGTATGCAAAAGTTACAACCCCGGGAAGTTGATGTACTGATTTACCCAAATGAGGCCCACATGTATTAAGAACCAAATATCAATATATCAGAAAAACCTCAGAATAAGTACTCAATGCCTTGAAAAAGAGATAAATTCAAATAATAATCCTCTTCGAGGGGGAAACCTCCTTATGCCCACATACATGTACAATTACAATATGATTCCAAATGAAAATGTCTCCTTGGTATATATAGGAGACTAGGAGGTATAATTACAACTAATGGACTAAAGCCGACATAAATAAGATAACATTACTAATGTAATATTCCCCAATTAAGCAGTAATGAGACATTATTTAGGGCTTAACATGCCCCTCCCCTTGAGACAAGTGTTGTCCGTAACACTTGAATAACTTTGGATGCTTTTGTATAAAAGACTCATCTTTCCAAGTGGAATCTTCAGCCTATAGTTTCCTCCATTTAATGAGATACTCTGAAATGGATATATTCCTTAGCTCATGAATTCTTGTGTCAGTGATGGCTTCAGGCTCCAATATGATTTTTCCTTCCTCGTCAAGTTCTGGCATTATAGTTTGAACTGGGATCTTGTCACCTATAACCTTCTTTAAGCATGAAACATGGAAAACTAGGTGTACTCGTGAAGATGCAGGCAACTCCAATTTGTATGACATAGTACCAATCTTTTGCAACACCTTATAAGGGCCATAGTACTTTGGTGATAATTTATTATCCTTCTTGGCTTTCTTGAGGGACATCTGTTTGTATGGTTGTAGTCTTAAAAACACCCAATCTCCTACTTCAAAACTTCTTTCACTGTGATGTTGATTTGCTTGTTGTTTCATGTGATTTTATGCCATGGTGAGGTTGTCCTTTAATATTTTGAGAACTTGTTGTTGATGCTCGATGTGATCTTCCACTACTTGAACCTTAGATTTTTATTTTAGAGAAGAAGTGATGGAAGGAGGGTGGTATCCATAGAGTGTCATAAATGGTTTCATTTTTGTTGCAGTATGAAAGGAAGTGTTATACCGCCATTCTGCCATGGGTAACCATTTGAACCTTTGTGTTTGTTTATTAGAGACAAAGAAACGAAGGTATCCTTAAATACATTTGTTCACTATCTCGATTTGTCCATCAGATTGAGGATGATAGGTGAGCTATGAGCCAATTGAGTACCCAAACAAGAAAATAATTTTGTCCAAAAATGTCCAGTGAAGATGGGATCTCTGTCACTTACAATAATCTTTGGTCTTCCATGTAGCTTTTGAACTATCTCCATGAATACGGTGGAAACTATATTGGCTTTGAAGGGATGAGAGAGTGCACAAAAGTGTGCGAACTTGGTCAGTCTATCAACAATCACCATGATGACACTCTTTCCTTCAGACTTCCGTAACCCTGTGATGAAATCCATGGAAACCTCCTCCCAACACTGACTTGGGATGGCTAATGGTTGTAAAAGACTAGGGGTCTTAATTGTTTCCACCTTATTTTTTTGGAAAACCAAACATTCCACCACAAACCTTTGAACATTAGTTTTAATACCATCCCAAAAAAATTCTTTCTTTACCCTATGGTATGTTTTCAAAAATCCTGAGTGCCCTCCTGTTCGAGAGGTGTGCAATTCCAATAGTACCTTTTGTTTGAGTTGGGAGTTCTTACATAAATATAAGCGATCTTTGTACCATAGGAATCATTTTTCCATGTAAATGTATCTGATGCACTGGAATCCTACTGCAACCTTTGAATGAGAGTCCACACTTTTTCATCATTCGTTCATTCATCCCTTGCTTCTATTATCCAATTAGGTTGGATGATCAAGATAGCATAGAGAAGGGAATCAACATATTCATCCTTTCTTAAGAGTGCATCTGCCACAACATTTTGCTTCCCTTTTTTATAGAAAATTTCAAAATCATAACCCAATATCTTGGTTACCCATTTTTGTTGTTCTTTTGAAGATAATCTTTGTTACAAGAAGTATTTAAGACTATCATGATCTATTTTGACCTTGAAGTTCCTACCTATTACGTAAGGATGCAATTTCTTCATTGCATGTAGTATTGCCATCATTTCCTTCTCATAAATGGGTTTGTGTAAGTCCTTTCCCTTGAGTGGTCAACTTTCAAAAGCCAAGGGCCTTCATTCTTGCATTAGGACAACACCAATTCCATTTCTCGAGGCATCGCATTCCACAATAAAGGTTTTTGTGAAGTCTGGAGTGGTCAAGAAAGGATCTTTTCACATCACCTCTTTAAGTTGTTCAAAATATTTAGTTTCCTTTGGAGTCCATAAAAATGCATCCTTCTTAGTTAGTGTTGTTAAACGTGCTTCTATTCTTCCATAGTGCCGAACAAACTTGCGGTAGTAACCTGTAAAACCCAAAAATCCTTTAAGATTATTCAATGTTTTGGTAATCAACCAGTCCATCATGGCCTTAATCTTGTTAGGGTATACCTTGAAACCTTCATGAGATACAATATGACCCAAATAATCTACCTCCTTCACTCCAAAAAAACATTTGGATGGTTTTGCATATAGTTGTTTATCCTTTAGTAGTTGTAGCACCTTGTCAACATGTTGCACATGACCCTCCCAATACTTGCTATAGATTAGTATATCATCAAAAAATACTAAAATTTGTTTTTGAAGGAAGGGCTTGAAAATGGAATTCATCAACCCTTGGAATGTGGAAGGTGCATTTGTAAGGCCAAAAGGCATGACCAAAAATTCATAATGGCCTTCATGAGTTCGGAATGTTGTTTTTGGGATATCTTCTTCCTTCATTCTAATCTGGTGATACCCTAAATGAAGATCGAACTTTGTGAAATAGATTGCTCCATGTAGTTCATCTAACAATTCATCAATGAGAAGAATAGGAAACTCATCTTTAATATGATCTTGTTGACCTCTCAATAATCTGGACACATATTCCATGAGCCATATTTCTTGAATACAATTACCACCGGTGCAGAGTAAGAACTTTTTCTAGGTCTAATAATGCTAGCCTCTAACATTTCTTCAACCATGTGCTCAATGCCACTCTTCTGGGAATAAGGGTATCTGTATGGCCTAATGTTAGGAGGAACACTCACAGGATTTAGGTGAATATCATGATCATGATTTCGAGTGGGGGGAATACCTTTGGGAATATCTTCAAATACTTTGGAATGCTTATCAATGATCCCTTGGAGATCTAGAGGAATAGATGGCTTAGATGTTTGAACATCTAGTGAGCATAGTTTTGAAATAACACCTTGATGCCCCTTTTTCAATAATTATTCCATGCCATTAGATCTTATCGCCTTACCAGGTTTCCCTCTGATACCTCTTAACTCGATTTCTTTTCCTTCCAATGAAAATTTCATGAAAATTTCTTGAAAATTAAAAGCCACAGTTCCTAATGATTGTAACCATTGGATTCTTAGTACAACATCAACACCACCCATGGGTATAGAAATCATTAGACTATTCATTACATATTCCCCCATTGTAATATTGATCTTCTTGCATTTTCTTGAGCAATTGATAGTTCCTCCATCTTCAATCATTACTTGAAAATATGGTGCTGGATATACAAAGCAATTGAGAGCTTTGGCTAATTTATAGTGGATGAAATTATGAGTACTGTCAGAATCAATTAGGACTATTACCTTTTTATTTTTGGTATATCCTTCGATCTTGAGGCTTTGAGGAGTGCTAATTCCAGCCAATGGATTACACGATATCGTGGGAGTCAACTCTTCAGACGAAATTTCTTCTACGTTTTCATCTTAAGATGGTTGTTGTTGTTGTTGTTGTTCTTGTTCGTCTTCCTCTTCACAATATATGTAGAATAATTTCTTCTCACCACACTTATGTCCCTTACTGTACTTGCTATCACAATTAAAGCATAAACCTTTTTCTTTTATTTCCTCCAATTGTTGAGGTGTCAACCTTGTAGGTTGAGGTGTTCTAGAAGAAGGAGCATTATTCTCTCTATAGTTGTTAGGATTGGTCCTTCTAGTAGCCATAGCCATATTTTTACTTTCAACATTTCTTGCCACCCTAAATGCATTCTCCTTTAAAGTTCCTATGAACACATCAATCAAGTGCTCATCTGGAATATATGTTACCTTTATATTCAATATTTGGAAGTTCTCAATGTGCTCTGTAACTGAACCCTTTTGCTTGAGATTTATCAATTGGCTAAAGAAGGTATTTGTCCTTGTATCCTCATAGTGTGCTATCATTTCTTCCATGAAAATTGTCCAAGTGACGAGTGATTTGCAATAACAAATCCATCAATACCATACAAATTGATTGGGTTATAAATATAAAGAAGCAATTCGTACATTTTGTGTATGTGGCACATTATGTAGATCAAATAATTGCTCCATCTGAAGTATCCATGTGATTTGGTCCTTTCCATCAAACTTCCTCATATCGATATGAGGAACGTGGGTGGTATTCAATGCAAAGTTGGAGTTTCTCCATTCTTGATTCATCTTCCTTGTGTCCTCATCATGAATTTCATGGGACACATTTTCACTTTTAGGCGTCCTCTCCATTAGGAAATTTTTCATTCCTTCCATGATCTACCTTTTTAAGCCATCCATCTTAGTATCCATTATTGCCTCCAATTTAGCTTCAGTTGAATCCATCATCCCTTGTAGTTCATCTTTTGTCACTGTCTTATTTTGTAATTCATTTATTTCCCTACTCATTTCTTCACCTTCATCAAGAGTCCAAGTAGGAATTTCTGGAGGCTTATTTGGTTTAGAAGTTCCCGTTTTGGGTGGCATGTTGGCCAAGTATCACTTTTGAACCTTGATTTTGAGGTGGTTCTTCTAGACGATCTTTATTCTGTTGTATCTCCAAAGTTTCATCCCTTTCGGGTATGAAACTTTCTTTTCTATAGTTGTCTGATATTTCTTCTCTACAATACCACAATTCTGATCAAAATTGAATGTGCCAAGTGGAATTTATGGTAACTTCCCCACAACTTGTTGATTTTTGGCCTTTCCAGGAGATCTCACTTATATAGCGTTCCCCACATAAAATAATTGATATAAAGTTTGAAAAGAATACTTGAAATAATATAGACTGTCCACTATATATGCAACTAGTCTCACTCAATTTGGATACTGTAGGAAGAAGTTATGATTGTTTTACCTGGAACACCTTGTTGAGACTAGTTAGATACCCTATCTTCCATAGGGTGTATATACAAATGTAAGATGATCCAGAAGATGAACATTTTACCACATATACCTTACCAATTTATGTGAATATCCTCTGGTTCCAGGGTCTGAAATGTTACAGAAAATGTTTTATAGTGAAAATTTCGCAATGACTCAGTTCAAGATGATTCTAAAACCCTATCTTGCATAGGTTGTATCTCGGAAATTATAAGGCCTCAGGAGCTGAAATTTTAACCCAACGTACCTTGATCCATATAATAAATATCCTCCAACCCGTTCCTTTTGAAACATTGTAGAAAAAATGTTATAGTGAAAATTCCAAGGTGTCTAAGATGTAGCAGTGAAACCCCAAGACCTTGAGCTCTGATACCATATGTTAAGAACCAAATATCAATATAGCATAGAAAAAACTCAGAATAAGTACTCAATGGATTGAAAAAGAGATAAATTCAGATAATAAGCCTCTTTGAGGGGGCAACCTCCTTATGCCAACATAAATGTACAATTACAAGATGATTCCAAATGAAAATGTCTCCTTGGTATATATAAGAGACTAGGATGTATAATTACAACTAATGGACTAAATCTGACATAAAGAAAATAACATTACTAATGTAATATACGCCAATTAAGGGGTAATGAGCCATTATTTAGGGCTTAACAACATGAATTTAGGCGCTTCATCTCCTAGGGTTAGGTTTTTGGATGTCTAGGGTTTTTGACATTCCTGTTTATTGTAAAAATTCCTTCAGAGCCTCATTGTAATCATATTCCTGCGAATGTGAGTAGTTGTCACATCTCTTCTCAAAGATAAGTTGCCACCATTCTAGCGAGTCTTTCACTTTGTATTTTTACAGTCTCTATACATTTCTTTCATTAATAGAAATCGTGTATTATTGTATCTTTGTGTTTATGGTTTCATCTCTGATACATTTCTATTATATTATTAGATATCTGTGATATCTCTGTGCATTTATTTATTATATATCCTCTCTCATTTCATGTCGAAAATAATCTGGATCATATGGATATTAACTTGAAGACTTTTACTAATCTCATCATCTACCCTCTTATTTTCTTCTATTTCATTCTTTAGTCTTTTGGCCTCTTCTTGTTTTTCTTCTAATACAATCTTCTTACATTCTTCTTGTTCCTTGAGCATTTCCCTTAATTTCAAGATATGCCTTCGATTCTTTCTAAGAAACTTTTTAGTGTTATCAGAAAGATAACTATATTCTATGTAGAAATAGTCATAGTTGTATTCATATAGACCCCATTCAACTTTCCTTTTAAGATCTGATAGGTATTATTTTACCTTTTCCATCAGATAACCATTACATAACTTTACATGTACTATATTTAGGTTTTCTTCTTCACTTGTAGAGAAATATTTAAAATCATCACATTTTGAAATATTGCAATCAAAGGGTTTTGGAGATTCTTTACCTTCATTGTTCTTGATGGAGTTGTCTTCAATATCTTCCTCCTTGATTTGGCATGTCTCCTCTAGATTTAGTCATAGATCCTTAGCGGTAGTGCATTGTCCCATGCTCTATTTGATAGAACTTCAGATTCCACTAAGAATAGTCTTGAGAGCCAATGCATCATTATTATTTTCTTAGCTTTGAATTGTTCTTTAGACTAACTGATCCACCAATAGATGCCTTCCAAATAACTAATCCTATTTCCTTCAAGTGCACTTTCATTTATACTCTCCATGTAGAATAATTTTCCTCATCAATGATTGGAACTTTATCATCCATTTTTGTGTCCATGGATCTCCTCCAATCTTGTTAAGGCTCACTCTAATACCAATTGTTGGCCACATTGACCACACTTAGAGGGGAGAGTGAATGAGTGTGAGTCTCTTTTTCAAACTTCCCTTCACAAAACTTCTTATTTAGCAATCACCATTTACTCATTACTTATTGTTGTCATATATAACCAGTTAGATGTGAACATACATCAACAACCTATACCAACAACATATTTCATCAATAAGTCATCATCACAATGAACAAAAAGAACATAAGATGTATGTACAATTTTATTTTTATTACAGACTACAATCCTTGGGTTATCAACAACAACTGAATAGAGTTACAGCTCCACAAGAGCAACAACTCTGTAATGCAAGACTCAACTTACACAACTCAGCACCAAATGAGAAGAGGAATCAATCCTCAACAAATACCAATATGTCAATAGGTACACGACATATTAGTAGTGTGTAACACATATGTACATGCCCTACCAGTAGTATAGCTCACATATGTATGCAATATGTTTGTACTACAACATGCGTCTTCCTTCTAAACAACCAGGGTTTTCTCTCCATGAAAACTCAGATCCTCTAAAGCCCTCAGTCACATCCACTTATGTTATTCATTGTCCAATATGAACCAGAACCAATCACAACACATCCATGCTCTCCCAAAACTTACTCATGCTCCTCACTCATACAATATGAATGCTACTTAATTATGTATAAGGAGCACGTATACTATGGATATCATATTAGTACTGAAACATAATACTGCTTCTCACTCCATCAGCCAACACAAACCAAATCATAATAGACATATCAAGAATGCTTCAAGCATTCACCATACAATATGCAAGAGTATCCATCAAGACAACTACGTAACCATACCAAAGTTTTTATGGCAGATATGAACCCATAGAATGCAGATATGAAACTTGCTTCAGTCGTCAAGAACTTGGCACCAACTCACACTCAAATTTCCATGACTTCATCAATTGTACATGCTCTGCCTTCCTTCATCTCACATATGTACATGCTCTGGCTCACTTCAGCCTGTGTATGTACTCTCTATTTCCCACTGTTTCTCATGTACTCCTTCAGAAACTAGGGTTTCTGACCATCAGAAACTAGGGTTTCTAACCTTCAGAAACTAGGGTTTCTGAACTTCTAAAACTTTCTTCGTCAATATCTCAGACTTACGAAAACTTTGATACGTCCATGAGATCCTCCAGTCAATCTCTCTCTTAGAATAAATATTCAAGATATGCTCAAGAGATAATGTTTCAGAAGAGACCCTTGCCTCTTATTTATACTCTTGAAGTAGCTTCCTTAGAAGCATCTTCTAGGTCACTTTGTCCACACAACCATTTTCTCCACATAGTCACTTATGTCCAGCTTTGCCCAATTTTCCACTTGTCCATGTATCCACTAACCACTTCATCACTTGGCCCATTTTCCTCTTTTTAGGGTTAACCACTTTCCATAATTACAAAGTTCTCCATTTAATTTATTATTTAAATAATATTCCTTATTTTCAAGCACTTTGACTTCTTTGACCTTTTGGGGTTTCAATCCAATATGTGAGGCTCCTTCAACTTCGTAAGGCCATAACTCTTAAACCGTGAGGAGTTATGTGACATTCCACATACCACTGGAAATAGTATGACAAGAAATATCCATCTAGGATAGTTTCAATAACAAATTCAGTAATCTTCATCTCATTATTCCATAATTAAGCATGGATTCTCTAACCACATTTCTAGGATAACTCAACCATAAAGCATCTTCCCGTGAGGGATTTAACCATAAGGGGACCACTTTGGAGTTCATCTATTTGTACTCCTTATCAAGAAAATAATCTGTCATCTTTATATCAATCCAAATATGCATCATGTATCAATGAAACCACATCGATGCATCATATATCAATGACAACTCATTGATCCATCATTATCTATGCATCATATATCAATGAAAACCCATTGATCCATCTTCATTTATGCATCAAATCATATGACTATGATTCAAGGATAATACATATTACATTAGTATGTTATGACAATACATTGTTCTTTTGACATCAATCATCAATCAATCAATCACTCAATCCTTTGACATCAACCCTTTGACATCAATCATTTGACATCAATGACAACATGATACAACAACTTCTTCTTGAACTATTTCTCAATTTTTTTTCATGACAAGTCCTTCTCATGGATTCCTTTCACATTCCTAAGATCCTCCCACCAAATCAAGGCCTTTCCATTGAAGTTAAAAATGGCTATTCGAACCTTTAAATTTTCATAGTCATGGACTTTTAAGTACTTCTTCAGGACATGCAACCAAACTTCTACTTCTTCTCCCTTCTTAATTTCTCCATCGAAAGTGGGTGATTTGGATTTCTTGAACTCTTTAGGGTCAGGGCTCATGGAATGTTTCCTCTTATTTCCTCTCCTATGGCAATGTGAACTAGTTTTTCTACTAGAATATTCCTTGGCTTTGTTAATTTCCTTACCAGAGGATTCTTCCGATGAGTGCCTCTTGGCTCCATGTTGGGCCTTATTTTATGTGTTCCACCTTGTGTGGCCACTTTCAGGGCCATTCTTTCATATCTCAGGTGGAATCTAGGTTTTCTTAGTATGATGTCTGCCCACATGACTGGTTGTTGGTCCATGATGCAACTCCCTTTGTATATATGATAAGATTTTTTCAATAACTGCATTAATTTCAGTTTTTTTTTCTTGTTCTTTTATCAACCTTTCATTGTCAGCCTTACAACTCTATAATTCTACCATAAGGCTTCTTACAGTTTCAGCCAAATCTTCAGGGGTTTCCACCACCCTCCTTTCATCATATTCTTCCTCTCTATTGTGGGAGATTCCCCCCAATTCATGGTGTGTCACCATCATCTATGTTGTATTTTTCCTTCAGTCCAATGAATTTTTAAGTGTTGAAAAAACATTCTTTGTTAGTTAATGATCTACTAGTTTTATGAACAACACACAGTTCAAAATTTTCAAAATATATGCAACAGTAGAAAGTTTCATGCCTTCCTTCAATAGAGTATTAAATAAGCTTCTTAAGAATGGGTTAATATAGGTTGTAACCCAAAAACATTATCTACTAATATTTTAAAGCGACTCGTTCATGAGCCCAAGCAGGCCACGTGTTGTAACCAAACTCTGATACCAATTTGTAACACACCCGACCCCTAAGTACCATTTTCTAGAGATGGGGCATAAAAAAATTATTACTCTAATAATATTGAATTCTTTTCCCAAGGTCTTCATCCTATTCTACTCACCCGTATGTTTCTAACGACTCCTACTAGGCTCTAATTCGACCTCTAGTTTGCAAGTTATGGCATCCCAAATTTCTTCGAGCGTTATTGGTTGAGTGCCACATGGAACCCATGTGAGTCCATCTCGTTCGTACCATATCCATGTTCCTACCTCCCGTAGGGAAGGTCCATTCACCTTCCAATCCAATGGTGGTACTTTATCCTCATCTAACACACAAGTTAGAGGGGGATTCGGTGTTCGACACTTCGGCGTTGAACATCCCTTTTCCTTTCTGCACGCATGTCATCTAGAGTCCCAAATTCATGAACTCACAAAGAAGCTCAAAATATCACCACATGGCTCCACCCTTCGGGTGATATAGATGGATTTCGGTGGCCTACCACCTATTCCAACTGGATCATTTTGGCAGTTTTCCAGTTCGACAATGTTTTCCTAGTTTTTGTCTCCCTGGTTTATGTGGTCATTTTGAGGCCCTAAACAATGCTTTTAGGGCTCACGACAGTCAAAATGACCCCATCAAAGGATTCTCCCACTCCATTATGGAATGTACACCATCACCAAGGCTGTGGGTGGCAATTCTTTTGAGATCAAATTTCCTCCTTTCCTTGGTCTACACCCCGTGTTCAAAATGGATCTCCTTCGACCTTATTTCCCACCATTAATGGAAACCTCAGAGATAGAAGAAACAATAACACCAACAAAGGTCAAACTCGATTGCATAAAATAGGAATCCAATAATCATATTGTGGAGAAACAGGTAGAGGGCACTCACCAACAAAGGATCCAACTTTATTGAGTTGTCAAAGAAGGGCAGCTCCTGCACCAAGGAAAGTGGCTCACCCGGGGCAAACTTTAGCAGAAATTTCCTCATCTAATGGGGGAAATCAACGCAATGGATATCATTGCTTCCTAATGGGGGATTATTGATCCATATGGATGTTGGTGGTCTCCCACATATTCCAACTAGCTCATTTTGGCAGTTTTCTAGTTCGACAATGTTTTCCTAGTTTTCAAGTCCTTGACTTTTGGGACCATTTTGAGGCACTAAACAACATTTTTAGGGCTCTCCACAGTGAAAATGACCCCATAAGAAGATTATCCCACTCCATTATGGGTTGTACACCATTACGAAGGTTGTGGGTGATAATTCTTTTAATCTCAACATTCCTCATTTCCTTGGCCTGCACCCAGTGTTCAAAATGGGTCTCCTTCGACCTTATTTACCACCATTATTGGACACCTCAGAGATAGCAGAACAAATGACATAAATAGAGCTCAACCCTGACTACATACAATTGGCATCTAGTGACCATATTATGGAAAAATTGGTCAAGGGCACTCGTCAACAAAGGATCGAACTGTAGGAATTATTAGTAGCAGAGCAACAAATAATAAGACACATAAATCATCATAAAAACACAAATATACACACAAAACTCACATATTCATTAATGTAAAAAATAATGGTACATATCTCTTACACGTAATACGTTTGTGAGGCCTCGTAATATAGCATTGAGATTCTCATACCAAGATGTCCAATATAGCATAATAATCTCCACAAATATCTTCAAGAATATCTGCATCCCTAACTTCACTCATTGTCCTCATATTTGATCATACATAGACTTATAGAATAAGTCTACTTAAATTAATAATAATTCCATAATATAATTATCACAAGTATGAATTACTCCTTCACCAATTTTATAGAGTTGCCAAAGCAGGGAAACTCTTGCAACAAGGCAAGTGGCTCACCCGGGGTCAAATTCAGCAAAAATTTCCTCATCTAATGGGAGATATCAATGAAATGGAGACCATTTATTCCTAAGGGGGGAGGATTTGTCCATATGGATTTCGGTGGCCACCCACCTATTCCAATTGGATCATTTTGGCAGTTTTCCAATTCGACAATTTTTTCCTAGTTTTCAAGTCCCTAACTTATGGGGTTGTTTTGAGGCCCTAAACAACATTTATGGGGCTTGCCACGATCAAAATGACCCCATAAAAATATTATCCCACTTTGTTATGGTTCATAATACATCACCAAGGCTGTGGGTAATAATTCTTTTGAGCTCAATATTCCTCCTTTCATTGGACTTCACCCAGTGTTCAAAGTGGATCTCCTTCAACCTTATTTCCCACCATTATTGGACACCTCAGAGATAGAAGAACAATTGAAAACAACATAGCTCAAAACCAAATGCATACAATAGACATACAATGATCATATTGTGGAAAAATAAGTCAAGGGAACTCGCCAACAAAGGATCCTACTTTATCGAGTTGTGAAAGTAAGGCATCTCCTGCACCAAGGCAAGTGGCTCACCCGGGGCCAAATTTAGCAGAAATTTCCTCATCTAATGGGGAAACTTAACTCAATGGAGACCATTTCTTCCTAAGGGGGCAGGATTGATCCATATGGATTTCGGTGGCCTCTCACTTATTCCAACTGGGTCATTTTGGCAATTTTCCAGTTCGACAGTTTTTTCCTAGTTTTCGGATCCCTAACTTTCGGGGTTGTTTTGAGGCCCTAAAAAATGTTTTTAGGGATCGCCACATTAAAAATAATTAGGGTTCTCTATAGGAAAAGTGTTTAGTATTCATATATACCTTTCTAATGGGCTACCATGCCCCTAAAATAGAGATCATTTGCAAAATTTACGACCCCGGGAAGTTGATGTACTAACTTACCTAAGCAGAGCCCACATGACATTTTGCACTTCATATACTAGGGTTGGGTTTTTGGATGTCTATGATTTTTTACATTCCTGTTTATTGTAAAAATGCCTTGAGAGCCTCATTGTAATAATATTCTTGCGAATGAGTGTAGCCTTCACATCTCTTCTCAAAGATAAGCTGCTACCATTCTAGCAAGCTTGTTTTCCGCTACATTTTACAGTTTCAGTTTGTTTCCTTATTGAATAGAAACTAGTTTTACTGTATATCTGTTATTTTGTGTTAATCATATTTTGATAATAATATGTATTCATTTCATTCTTCTCATAAAATTGGAATTAGCGGTATCATAGTGGTCTTCTCATCGTTCTTAATGCATGTCCCCAACAAGGTCAGGCTACAAAGAATTGGGTCTCGAGCTTGTTTCTCTTGACGACAAAATCTCTCACATGCCCAAGCAACCTATCATGGTGGGAGAAAATAAATATGATGGGACAAGAGATCCCTTCAAAATGTTTCTCGATGAATCCCTCATGCAATTGAGGAATGTGATGATGGATAGTTTTGCGCAAATCATCCGGTGGCTACCAATAGGTGATGCATATTCCTCAATCAGAGGCATCTCCCAATTCAAGGTACAACTCAACTTTGATATTCTTATATTTGAAGGTCATATAGACGCATATGTTGTAGAAAAATGGTTGAATCTTCTAGAAGGGTATTTTTCTATCCTTAACTTCTCGAATAGAGAAAATATTACTTTTGCACTCCTCAAATTTGTTCCCCATGTCAAAGATTGGTGGGAAACGTTCTATGAGAAGAAGGAAATAGAGAAACCCTCATTATTTATAGTCACCGTCACCTGGGAGTCCTTCAAGGATGATATTATAGAACAATAATACCTTGTTGGAAGTTATGATGACCTGTATACAAAATGGACCACATTGTGGCAGAAAAGTGTCCAAGCAGTGCCTGAGTTGAAAAATATCTTCCATATCTTGCACACCAAGATGTGTATCAAATATTGTGAGCAACATATTGTGCTCAAGTATCATGACGATCTTCATAGATACATCCAGGCTGAAATGGTGTTTTTTGACATCTCATCCTTGGGCGCAGATTACCGATATGCCATCAAAATCGAGTAGAGGATCAAATAAAAGACACAACAATTTGGGCCTAGGAACCCCTCATAGAAAAATCCAAGAAAGGGTATCCCCAACCCGCATAAAAAAGGACAGAGCAAAGACAGACTTCCTTAGGACAACCAGTCTAGGCCGCAAGAAAAGAAGGATACTAGGAAGTGGTGTGACTTCCATAAGATCCCCTGGAATAACACTATTGATTGTTGCTCAAAGCAGTCACTGTTGGCTGAGGTGAAATCCTCTGAATCAGATGCATGTTCCAACTCCAAGTTAGAACTAGAATGGGGGATATGGATCATTGATGCAAAACCCAGTGCTACCATTGCTACCACCAAGCTCCATCTCGGTGAACCAGACGAGCCAGAGGAAGGCGAGAGCCTTTTTCATTCACAGATGTGGGTGAAGGGTACCCTATTGCACTTCATCATTGATAGTGGTAGCCAGAAGAACCTCATCTCATTATAGGTTGTCAAGCAACTCTCCTTGCTGGCAATGCCCCACCCGCAACCCTACACCATCGGACAGATCTACCAAGGAAGCGATATCTGCATCAACCAACAATGTTGCCTATCATACGACATCAAGCCCTTCAAAGATGAGTTATTTGTGATGTTTCCCCTCTCGAAGTTTGTAATGTTCTTTTGGGCCAACCATATATTTGGAAACTCCATGTTGTATATGAGTCTAAGCCTCACAGTGTTATTATTAATTTGAATAATAAATTGTATAGGATACCGGAGGCAGTCCCACCTAGTTCTATTTCCTCGATATCTACCAAGCAATGTAGGAAGCTCATCTCTCAGATGGAGAAGTTTGTCTTCTTCGTGATTCTCTCTCAGAATGGGAGAAATATCACAACCACATATAGGGTCTCCACAACCAACCTCTCCACACAACAAAAGCAAGTGGATAAGGTGATGGAAGCATACTCAGATATATTCTCCTCACCTACTAGGGTACCTATGCACTGCCAGGTCAAGCACCCCATCAATTAGACCCCTAACGCATCGATGCCCAATGGGCCAGTCAACCACCACTCTTTGTTAGAGAATAAGGAGATCAAGTGGAAGATCCCAGAACAACTCCATAAGGGGCACATCTGTCCTAGCTCATCACCTTGTGGGATCCCAATCGTGTTGGTATAGAAGAAAGATGGAACCTGGCGACTCTACATTGATTATTGGGCTCTGAATAAAATCACAGTTAGAAACTGGTACCTGATTCCCTTAATCGACGACCTCCTTGATCAGCTCACGGGGGCCAAATACTTCAGTAAGATTGATCTGAATTCTAGCTACCACCAAATCCCGATAGAATAGAAATATGTATGGAATACTTCCTTCAAGTCAAAGGAAGGTCTTTTCAACTGCTTGGTCGTGCCTTTTGGTTTGAAAAATGCTCCAGCTACTTTCATTAGGATGATGGATGATATCCTATGACCATTCACCAGTAAGTTTTTAGTTGTGTATCTGGATGACATTCTCATTTACAACAAGACTTGGGCAGAACACTTGTAGCATATTTAGCAGGTTCTTCACACCCTGCGACAACACAAGCTATATGCCAAATTGGAAAAATGCTCCTTCGACATGGACATGGTCAATTACCCAGGCTACATCGTTGATCAACATGATGCAAATGTGGGTATAGCCAATATCCAAGTCATCTATGACTAGCCAACCCTAACCACACTCACTGAGCTTCAGAGCTTCTTGGGCCTTGCCAAATTCTACCACAGGTTCGTGTTGGGATTCTCCCATATTGCATGGGCCCTGATCCAAGTAACTAGGGGTGGTGGTAAGGGGAAATTTGTGTGGGGTCAGTCCCAACAACAATCGTTTGATGATTTGAAGAAATTCTTATTCTCAACCCCAGTACTTTCACTACCAGACCTGCAACAACCCTTTGAGATTGAGACAAATGCTTCAGACTATGATGTGGGTGTCGTTCTCACTCGGCATGACCACCCCGTGGCCTATCATAGTGAGACATTATCAAATGTTTTCCGTAAGCACCCTACTTACGAAAAATAAATGTACTCCATTGTGAAAGCTTGTTGCCAATGGAGACATTAAATTCTTCAGAAGGAGACAATCATCCAAATTGATCATAATCCATTGCAGTTCATGCAAACACAAGTAAAATTGTAGAATGACCTCCATCAGAAGTTGTCCAGATACTTACAACAATTCCACCTCATCATCAAGTATAATATAAGAAGCACCAACCGTGTCAATGATTTCCTCAGTAGATCGCCAGTCATAGAACTCACCACGGTGCTAAAACCTTTCGGTCATGAGACCTATGGATGGGTCCAACTCTATGAGACAGACCCAAACTTCTCCACCACCTACCAAATGCTGGGCGAAAATGCAATTGTTGCTAATTTCCATCTTCAGGATGGGTTGTTGTGTCGTCTAGGCCATATATGCATTCCATCAAGAGAGAGAGCAAAGATGATCTAGGAATCCCACTACAGTAGAATGGTATGACACTTCGGCATCGAAAAGACAGTCGCAATGCTACAAAAACATTTATACTCGATGAAACTTCAAAATGAGGTCAACAAGTATATCAGGTCCTGCAATGCCTCTGTTATTGCCAAACCAACCACTAAGGAATAAGGTCTATACACTCCTTTGCCTACTCCTGACAGGCCATGGGAATCCATATCCATGGAATACATGTTGATCATCCCATCCACCAAGCAGGGAAATAACTGTGTTTTTCTGGTTGTTGATCAGTTTTCTAAGATGGCGGTTATTTTCTCCTACAATAAGAGAAACGCAGTAGAGGCCACTACCAAGATTTTATTTGAACAAGTCTGTTTACATTTTAGAATCCTACAAACCATTTTCTCATATAGGGACAATTGATTTCTTAGAAAATTCTGGTTGAGCCTCTAGTCATTGCTGGACACAAATCTCAACAAATCCATGACCTTCCAACCCCAAACAGATGGCCAAACCAAGGTCGTAAATCGAATGATATTTCATATCCTACACAAGTATAATTCTAAGCACCATCACACAGGGGATGATATTCTTCCCTATGTCCAACATAGCTACAACCAAGCCCTGCATAGCTCAAGTGGCCACAACCTCTTTCAGGTGGGGTTGGGATTCCAACCATTGGGTCCCATAGATGTTGCACTACCTCTTACGGTCACCTTGGACGACTCATCAGCTACTCTAACTGAAGCTGACAAAACCACATAGTTCACTAAGAAGATCTAACACATCTGCCAATGAGTTTAGGATATCCTAGAGAAGTCCAATGACAAGTACAAGAAGCTTCGTGATCAACACCGAGTGCCACATAAGTTTCAGGTGGGTGACAAAGTTTGGTTGCATTTACAGAAAGAACACCTTAATGGACCCCATAGGAATATTCTCCCACTCTGTTATGGGTCATACACCATCACCAAGGCTATGGGTGATAATGCTTTTGAGCTCAACATTCCTCTTTTCCTTGGTTTGCACCCAATGTTCAATGTGGATCTCCTTCAACCTTATTTCCCACCATTATTAGACACCTCTGAGATAAAAAAACAACTAAAACAAACGGAGCTCAACCTCAACTACATAAAATAGGAATCCAATGATCATGTTGTGGAAAAATAGGTCAAGGGAACTCGCCAACAAAGGATAAATATTTATCGAGTTGTAAAAGAAGGGAAACTCCTACACCAAGGGAAGTGGCTCACTCAGGGCCAAATTCAACAAAATTTTCGTAATCTAATGGGGGAACTCAACAAAATGGACACCATTGTTTCCTAAGGGGGTAGGATTGATCCATATGGATTTTGGTGGCCTTCTACCTATTCCAACTGGTTCATTTTGGCATTTTTCTAGTTCGACAATTTTTTTCTAGTTTTCGGGTCCCTGACATTTGGCGCCGTTTTGAGGCCCTAAACAATATTTTTAGGGATTGCTACCGTCAAAATGAGTAGGGATCACCACACACAACATGTGTATTCCTTGTATAGTCCCTTCCAATGGGCTATCGTGCGCCTAAAATAAATATCGTACGCAAAAGTTACGACCCCAGGAAGTTGATGTACTAACTTACCCGAACGGGGCCCACATGACTTTTGGTGATTCATCTCTTAGGGTTAGGTTTTTGGATGTCTATGGTTTTTGACATTCCTGTTTATTGTAAAAATTCATTGAGATCCTCATTGTAATCATATTCTTGCGAATGACCACAACTGTCACATCTCTTCTCAAAGATAATTCGCCACCATTCTAACAAGCTTGTTTGTCGCTGCATTTTACAGTTTCATCTTATTTCCTTATTGAATAGAAACCATCTTGACTGTATATATGTTATTTTGTCTTAAGAATATTTTGATAATAATCTGTATTCATTTTGTTCTACTCATAAAATCCATATCATCAGGGCTTTCAACTTACCCTCGACGCTTTATTCCAAACCTCCAAAGTACGGAAGTTCCGGACTACTGAAGGGTCGACCCTCACACATGGTGATGTACTAGACACAAAGGAAAGTATGGGTGGGTCCCGAATACTCCTCCCGCGAAATGGAAAAAATCGGCAAGTTTCATGGGTGATACACAACAAGGAAGAAATGACACATGGCACCTACAGTGGGTCACACTTGTCACATCAAACATGGTTCCACGTCACCTTGGTTGATGTCAGCATGCCACATCACCCTGGAATCATAGCCTTCCAAGCCCTTCGATATCATGGTAAATGGGTGACCATGTAACCCCTTGATCTACGGCCTTCGTTGCTTCATAACTTCGGTGTTTGGGGGATCTGTGGTGTGACTTCCTCCTTACTCCCAGAGTGGTCAGTTCTGGGTTGACAATGGTCTAGATCCAATGGCTAGGGTAGATCCTGAAGGGTTCCTATATCTACAGTCCTCGTCACTTCGTAGCTTTGACCTTCAGAGATTTTGACATCATGGTTGTTGCGCTCTCCCGAAGCAGGACTTCGTTGAAGTACCATACACGGGTCCCTCCACTGTTTGATCAGACGATTAATAGGGGTTCTTAGTGGGCTCTCTAGATTCGCACCTCTCATCAATTCGTAACTCTAGCATTTGGGGAGTTTGGTGCTATCACATCTCCATTATCCTAAAGTAGGACTTTTCCAGACTTACCTCGATGTAGATCCAGTGGCCAAGGGGACTCCCAAATACCCTCATATCTGTGGCTCACGTTACCTCGTGATTGATGAATAGATCAAGTTTTAATGGTGGGGCATGTCAATCCATGACTATTAGGGAGACCTCCAGGCGTCAGTCAACCTTATGGGTAACCATAAACATCAGTTTTCTTCAGGCCATTTACAAATGGTAAGGTCTAAACATTTCGAAGATACGAACTCTCGAAGTTTCGAAGCCACAAGGGCTTAGCTCCTTCCAGGCCTAGTGTAGGATTCCCATAACTTGGTCACATGGGTCCTTTGAAAACTCTAGTGGGATATGTGCTAATCTCTTAGCTGTGAATTGGTTAAGGAAATGATCACGAACCCTTAATAACAGGAGTGAAAGGTATGAAGGAGGTTTCCTCCTTCCATAGGTTTTGAACTTAGTATTCCCATGAAGGTAGATTCTAGAGGTCGATAGGACTTAAGCATCCCTGTAAATCCTTCCTCGACACTATTCCAGACTTACATCCCATAGCTCTCTAGCTGCTAAGCTGAGACAAGAAGAAGACCATTCGAAAGCATGGACTCACAGAGAGATAATAAATATTTCTACCTTAATCATTCCATACAGAACTTAGTCATAGACATATAAATATATTCAATCATAATTTCTATTTCAATACACAGAGTATGAAAGTACTTATCAGAACACCAGAATTCGTGAAGTGACTGCTGAAAGGGGTGCCTA
>ML779722.1:205745-218802 GCA_009831015.1 Picea engelmannii | reverse complement strand
AACTTCAAACCTCTCTGCTCTTAGCCCTTCAGGAAGTCCCTTCGTTTACTCGATCTGAATGTCAATTCTTCCGTCCAACTTAATCTCGTATATATAGCAGGTTCATACGATCTAGGTTTTCTGATTTTTCGTTCTGGTCTTACATGGTCCGTAATTATTGCTAATCATTCATTCACTAGATGTAAGCGTTAAGTCGTGGTTGATATTAATATACGCAGATCGACGGTTGTTGATTGTGGACTATTCGACATGCGTAGGTTGTTGATAGTGGACTATTCGACATGCATACAGGAGGAAACCTATATTTATAAATAAAAATAAAAATACAAAAAATATAAATCTAAGTATATATATCTATATAATAATAATAATAATCTATTTTTAAGGTCACGGCTAAGCCAGCACACCAAATTGGTGTATGAGACCCCCTTGTTTGTGGGACAAGGGACCTTCCTCTGCCCAGCGAAGGTATACATACCCTACCCCCCTCTGGATTTGAACCGGAAACCTATATTTATAAATAAAAATATAAATATAAAAAATATAAATCCAAGTATATACATTTATATAATAATAATAATAATAATCTATTTTTAAGGTCACGGCCAAGCCAACACACCAAATTGGTGTATGAGACCCCCTTGTTTGTGGGACAAGGGACCCTCCTCCGCCCAACGATTTGACTGGTAAAGTCTAAGAAAGTATACATACCCTACCCCCCTCTGGATTTGAACCTGTGACCTCTTAAGAGGAAACATATGTAAAGAGGAGGCATCTATTTATAAAAAATAAAAAATATAAAAAAATATTAATATTTTGGAAGGAAACTTATATTTATAAACAAAAATGTAAATATAAAAGTATAAATCTAAAGTATTTATAGACAGAAGAAAACATAAGAAAATATTTTTTATTTATAAATAAATAAAAAATATAAGAAAACATTAATATATAAAAAGTATAAATCTAAAGTATGTATAGACATCCACATGCGCATGAAACATATATTTATAAATAAATAAAAAATAAAAAAACATTAATATTATTGAAGGAAACTTATATTTATAAACAAAAATATAAATAGAAAATGTATAAATTTCAAGCTTAATAGGAATCCATATTCAGAAAATGATTATTCACTACAGGTTCAACTGGAATTATTTCATTGAGAAAATGGGTATTGGGGATGAAAATCTTATTATATCGATCTTTGGATATGGGATAAGAAGAAACTCCTTTTCCATAATCTTGTTACATCTGTTATTCTATATGGATGCCAAGTATAAGGATGTAGTATTTCTCGTGGACAAAGATACATCAAATCAATAAGAATTTTATAACCTATAATCTCAAAATTAAAGTAAATACACCATATCTCAGCTTCCTAATAATTTCCACCATTCAGAGCATGACTATGACTACATACCTAATGTAGAAGAGCAAGTTAAACAACATGGAAGGCAAGAGGCTTTCTAAAGTTGCTTGAAAATCCATTCTTAACCACCTTCTACTCAAGCGAGGATGGCATAAAGATGCTCATTCTTGGATAAACCATTGGGGAATCATGCAAGAGATCATCCACTTTCTACTGAAGCGAGGACTGCATAAAGATGCTCATGGAAGAGATCATTTTGAAGATGGAAATCACTTTCTCTTAGATTATCCAGCTTATACCAAGATTATATCTGAATTTCAAAATATTTGTCACACTAACAAAATTCCTAACCTTTTAACCGGATTGAGGAAAAATTAAAAACAATCATTATATTATGCGAGCAATGGTTCGGTTATGTGCTTCACGATGGATTCATATCCCGGTACCCGGTGTAACTCGACCGACCCTCACATACAATAGGATACCTGCACATACAACAAAAGAGCATTCATAATGAAATCTGACCGTTGATGATCGTAGGATCAACGACTAAAAACAAAGAAAGTGGCGTAATCAGACCATAGTAACGTTCTTTGTTATAGTAGTGATAATCTGATGGCCTGATTTTTCCAGTTGGTCGATTGACAGAACTGCTTAAAACATAGTTATAAGATGGGAATTCCAGTCGATTTTATGAAGAATCTTTTGAAATGAATAAGAGGGTTGTTTGAGATAATTTTGCATAGTGTTCTCATCAGAGGAGGAATGAGTTTGTAAGAATCCCTAAAGGTAATTTTCAGAGTGTCATATGGGTTCACAAAAATCATCGAAATTGCAAGAGAGACAACGACAAACACCAACTGAGTTCTTGCTACCAAAATTTGATAACACATTAATCCATATTAAGGTAATTTTTTGTTTTTATCTACAGTTTTGCAATTTTTCTTAATGGCTTCCTCCAGTAATTTAGGGATGACCTAAGGATTAGTTCTTGTTGGTAAGAATTATGAGTTATGTTCCTTTAGGATTAAATCATTCTTCCAAGATCAGGAATGTTGGGAACTAGGGGAAAATGGCTTCACAGAGCCACCCCCAACAAACCTAGTTGGAATTACAAATGCACAGGGAAATACTCTTATAGATCATAGAAAGAAAGCAAATGTAACATCCTTCTCTACTGAACACACTATTATTGACTTATTCTTTGAGGGCACTTGCTCACAAGTGATTCGAGTATGTACTTTGTGATTTCATTCAGAATATGAGTTATATATGATGATGTTGAGGTGTTATGGATTATTGATTATATTGATGTATATATATCGATAGATGATTTTAACGAGTCGTCTCGACTGTGTAGGACACATGATGATGCAGGAGAATCATACAAAGCCAAATCACGTGCCTAGACAAAGGAACAATTGGACATGCAGATGAAAAAAGGACACGTTTTTATGAAAACGTTTTGAATTTTGAAATCTGAAGCATTAATGTAGTAGCTAGGAGAAGCGTACTTACATTTATGTCTTGGAGATATGAACAGATATGGAGAAATTACTCTCATTTGTCGGATGTAATAGGCATTTAAGTCTGTTAATGTAAAGTAGGTAGATATGAATGTTAGATTAGACAGTTTAGAAGTGTAGGAGGGAAAATGGATGATAGACACCCTCACCCTTGTATCATGGTATGATTATCATCATTCAGATTGGATAAGTCGTAGAGCTATAGCAGAGAGTCATAGAGAAGAACCCATGTATAGGAGCACTTGAGTTAATATATGAAACTTTGACTCAATTTTCATGGTGTTATGATGCTTACTATTTACATTAGTTAAATGGTATGTTTACAGTTGTTTTGTTTCTCTGTTATGCATTTATTCCAATGTTGTATTGTGTGTATGATTTCATGTTGAATGTATGAAGTCCCTGAAAGAGGAAGAATGAGTTTCAATTGTTTCTCTCCCTGAGAATTCCCGCAAGGATTGCAGTGAACGTTTGCAAGGTGTGCGTTGACGAGGGTCTGAGTTTTATCTCAGAAAGCTCAGGAGAGATATCGTTGTTCTCATACCAACAGAAGTGTGGGTGAAGCACAGAGCCGTGCAAGGTGTGTGTAGGCTGGTTGAAATCTTTGAACTTATCAACCAAGGGGAAAGTTGAAGGACTACTATTGTAAAGAGTGCACAGGGTCGAAGATTCAAATAACTAGAGGTTATTTGAAGGTTTTCCATAAGGAGTGCGAGCAGGGATCCTTTTGGAAGCTTGAGTTTGCAAGTGAAAGCTCAGGAGGGATTTAACCCTTGAAGTGGTCAAAGGGAGACGAAGGTCGAAAATCGTATTATAGAAATCAAGTTCAGGAGGGAGAACACCGAGTCGTTTGGGCATAAGTCATTGAGAAGTGAATTGGGTAGTCAGAATCCTCCATGGAGAACTGGTGAAATCACGAGGACCGTAGGATCTTGTGGATATGTAAGGTGGTTAGGAGTTGGACGAACCCAGCACCCTGATATCAGGAATCAACGTGGGCATTGATCATGGTCAGTTTGAGTCGTTAGATCATTTCATGAATTTAGGATTCATAAGTTTGGAGTGCAGGCCAAAAAGCTTGGTCACTCTAATTCCCGAATTGTGAAGGGGATTATCAGGTGTGGAATTGAGCGGTGGAAACACTTCGTGGAAAAGTGTTGAAATTTCGTGGACTGTTGGATCTTGCAGATCTATGAGGAAGTTAAGACTGAGTGTCTTTTAGTGTTGAAAAGCTTAGAAGGAGTAGTGGTCGTTGAATGGGAATCAATAGGAGCCGTTGATCTCACGCACTAATTTCGATATTTCGGAATTCGGGAAGTGGAGGGGGCTTTGATTTTGGAGTCGAGAGTTTCAAACTCCTGAGATGCGAAATCCTGAAAAGATCTGAGCCGTTAGATTGAGGGAGGCTCAAAGTCGTCGATCTCGCCAAAGGTGAAATTTTGGAGTTCGGGGAATCGTAAGGGAAGAGGAATGACTATTGGTTGTTCGCTCGAAGTCCCAAAAGACAGAACTAGTGGGTAAAGGGTGGCATATGCTCGTCGCATTGGAGCGGTCAACCGTCATTGAGATTTTGCATTTCGACGATTGCAAGAGTGGTGGCATTGTGTCGAGAACCTCCAACTCATAAAGCCCAAAATCTTTCGTGGATTAAACAAAGGGTTTAATTAACTTTTAGGTGGTTTGGAGAAGATCCCGTGTTGATCTCGGACCGAGGGAAGGGGGTCTGCGCTAGTTGTGGTATCAGAGCCCAGAACAAATTCTTCTCTTTCTGTAGCAGAGAGAGGAAGGGATAATTTTATAGCCATGCTGCCGAGAAGAAGAGACAGAAAAATACCTGATCTAGCAGTGGAAAGAGAAATTCATGAATTAAGTGCTAGACTTGATGCTATGGAGACAACACAGAGGCACACAGTTGACGTTGGGGATATCAACGAAGTTGAAAGTAAAAATGAAGATGGAAACAAAGGAGAAGAAGTTGCAATCGAAGATGCTGCAGAAGAATGCTTATTCAGGGTTGTTGCAAGGATAGGTGCTAGGGAAAACATGGACATTCCACTGTACGGAGGCAACTTGGATGTTGAAGAACTTCTAGACTAGATTAGAGCTCTAGACAAATACTTTGACTATGAGGATGTTGAGGAAGACAAGAAAGTAAAACATGTCGTTACTAGACTTAAAGGGCATGTAGCGTTGTGGTGGGATGAACTACAGGATGGATGACGTTGCAAAGGCAAGCAAAAAATCAAGAGCTGGGATAGAATGGTTGCAAAAATGAAAGCCAAATTTGTACCCAGGGACTATCAAATCACTCTGTTTTGGAGGATGCAGAATTTGAGACAGAAGCTGATGTCAGTGAAAGAATACACTGAAGAACTTTACAGGATAAACATCATAGTAGGTCATCGAGAAAGCGATGATGAAAAAGTTTCTAGGTACATGAATGGTTTGTGATATGACATTCAATATGAGATGAGCATGGTGACCATTCGAAATGTGGAAGATGCTTATCATATAGCTTTGAAAGCTGAAGAGAAGCTGAGCCGAAAGCAAGGTCAAAGAGGTCGAGGTAGAAGTCAAAGTGGAGGCAAGATGATTTCCCAGGACAAAATTCAGAGACCTAAAGAAGAGGAGAAAAAATCTCAACCTCAACCTGAGAGAGGAGGATGCTCACAGGGAAGGCAGTATGCATATAAAAATACTTTTGCTCGAGCCAGAGGAAGAGGAAGAGGCAGAGGAGGTGAAGTGAAATTCTTTGTCTGTGGGAAAATTGGACATAAATCCTATGAGTTTCCAGATAGGAAGAAAGATGGTGGTGAAAGTCACATTGTCGAAGCTCAAGGATGGAATGTTGAGGTAGAGGACACTGAGGGTGGAAGATCCTTAGTGATTAGGAAAGTTCTCTTGAAACCAGAGAAGGAACTAAAGAATCTAGCCCAAAGAAACAGTTTGTTTTGGATTTCTTTCAAAACTAAAGACATAGTATGCAAGGTCATAGTGGACAGTGGTGTTGGTTGTGGAGCTTGATTATCTTCTTGATTTAGAGGTCTTTTACTTTCAGTCGTGTGTATATCCCATGAAGTATTTACACCCCAGAAGTATGTACACTCTTCCACGCGGGGGAGTGCAGAGGGGGTGTACCCACTCTGCGGGGTCTGGGGCCAAGCGGGGGTTCGAGGGCGAAGCCCCCGAAGAAAAATTTTCCTTGTAAAAGTATATTGTAATTTCATTGTAAATCTGGACCATTCATTATAAGGTCGCAGATCTAACGATTGAGATTATGTTAGGGTTTTTTTTCCCTAGAAGGCAACCCTCTTTTATGGGGGAAATGTATTACGGCTATGCATGTTGGCGAGTATTGTATTCTGAGAGAGGAGACTGTGAGAGAAAGAAGAGGAAGTTACAGTGGGTTTTGTTGTAGGTTGTATCCCTTTGCTGGATAATAATAATGAAAGGACCTGGAAATTTCTCTGGTGGACGTAGCCCACACTGGGTGAACCACGTAAATCTATGTGTCTCTTATATTATGTATCTTCCGTGTTTTGTTTCCGCATTTGTTTTATTTTATTGCTCCACGGTCCTGTTTCTCTAACAATTGGTATCATAGCATAAGGTAACTCACAGGAAAAGAGGGTTCCCGGTTCGAGTGGGAGAAATGTCAGAAGATGGAAAGTTTAGGGTTGAGAAATTGATAGAGCCGACCGCACTCCTCGGAGCACACTCGCCCTCACATGATCTTTTCTCTTCTCGGCCCGAAGAACTTAAATGTTCTTCTATTTCCCTGTCAGGAAATCCGCACCCACAGTTCCTTTCACGCGACTCTCCCTCCTCGATATATCAGAGGATCGGGACTTCACAGCTTCGCGAGTCCATGGTTGATCACTATACTCTCGGATTACCGAGATCCGATGGCCAGTCAATCGCTGAATTCTCCCTCCGCTATCGGGTCTTTGGCTTTATCGTGTCTTCACAACTCGCGACACCAAACACTTGGGTTTCCAACTTCCGATACCCGAGACACCGAAATTCCGAACCTCACAATCTCGCTCCCTTGCGACTTCGCTACTCGCGAGGTCGTTTAACTCCTATGTCAACTCTCGATGCTCGAGATTTCGAAACGCCACTATCTCACATCACCTGCCACATCACCCTGTTGTGCCCCACACTACTTACATAGTTGTCAGGATGTTGCACCTCGCTATAACATGACTTCTGCTGCGTAGATTTGGAGTCTCGCCTCACGAAGTCCCCATATGCCGATCCACGAGTAGAACCAACGCTCCTCGTGGTCCCGATCGAAGGCTCTTTCCCTCCTGAGCTTCGAACCTTTTCCACACCTGCACTATACCCTCCTGGCACCTCGCAAGATCCAATGTTCCACAAAACCCCGTGAAATCCTTTGGATGATTCAGTCCGTCCGTCCATCCTTTGACAATTCCTACAAAATGAAACAAGCACTTCCTCCACAAAAAATTGTTCACCTACCCGCGAGCTTTTATCGCTTGCTCGAACACTTCAATGCACAAACCTTCCCTATGCAATCCTTTGAAATCTCAAAGGCCTACTCCTCATGAGCTTGTCCTCCGCTTCTCCACTCTTGTTGAGAACTTCTTGCGCGCACTCATTGCGACAAACCTTTCAACAACTTCGAAGTGTTGAAGTTTCGACTCTACGCACACCTGCAGCAACAGTCTTGATTCCCTTTTCTCAGAATCGAAATTCTGAGACTTCGTCTAGCCTGCGCACACCTTGCACGGCTCTGGTGCCAATCTAAACTTCTAGGGACTTAGAACAAAAGTTATCTCTATTTGAAGCCTCTGTCAACGCACTCCTTGCGGACAAATTCCTCTGCACTCCTTGCAGGAATTCTCTGGTTCAACATAGAGAAACAATTGAAACTAATTCCTTGTTCCTTTCAGACTTCAATTCAACCATGAAATCACATACACAACATATAAAAGAAAATGCATGACAGGAAGCAAAACACCCATGAGCATAATATCAATACACAGAGAAACAACACAAAACCATGAATTTGAATCAGAGTTCTTATATTAATTCAAATGTTTGTACATGGGTGTTCTTCATACAATTCTCTGCTTTCTCTACTTCTTCCTCATGTTCTCAATATGTTACAATGATACAATCAGGGTGTCTATATCCGTTTTCCCTCTCGAACTCTAAACTATCAAATCTGGAATTAAATATTCTATCTACTTTACATTAACTATCTTAAATGCCTCATCTACCTAAGGATGATAGCTATCTGCTCAAGGTCCATTACAATATATAAGTGCGTCGTCTCTTAAATGATTCATTTAAGATCTGCGCAACAATTCCCAAAGTGTTTTCAAAATTTGTGCTGGCGCTGTCCAGTTGTCTTCCGCTCCACGCTGGCTCACTTGATGAGTTGGTGATGCTCCTGCATCATACTCCTCGGCTTGAAAACTTTCATGGGCTCCTATCCATGAGCTCCTGCACGGTCTCTCCATGCTTCTGTATCACTGCTTTGGTCTCCCATATGGCATCCTCCACTGGATGATTCTTCCACTTGACCAGGTACTCGAAGTATTGCTTCCGTCTAGTCTTTTTTCTTACTCGCTTTTCTAGTATGCATTCCATATGTGGCTTTTCTGCAATTGGCATCTACTTTTTCCACTGGACTTCTGGTTGTTCAGCACTTCCAGCTCCTATTTCCTCAGCCTTATATGGATCTAAGTCCGAGACATTGAATGTTCGAGATATCCCGATGCCATCTGGCAATTCAATTTCATACGCATTCTCTCTGAATATCTTCAGGACTCTGCATGGACCAATTTTCTTCATCTTGAGCTTGTTGTATGTTCCCCTTGGGAACCTTTCCTTCCTCAGATGTGCCAGAACTAGATCACCAACTTCGAACTGAAGTTGTCTCCGATGTTGATCTGCTCTGCATTTGTACTCCTGATTTGAATCAATCAGTCACTGTTTCACCTTGCCGTGAAGTTATTTCATTGCCTTAGCAAATTCTTCAGCGCTTGCGCTGCTAGTAGCAGTCTGCTCTGACTCCCTGAGTTCAGAGACTCCTCTCGGTTGTGTCCCATACACAATCAGAAATGGGCTTTTCCCTGTACTCCGATTCACTAAATCATTGTATGCAAACTCTTCCTGTGGTAATATCTGATCCCAACTGGTATGGTGCTCTGTCACCAAGATTCTCAGCAAGTCTCCCAGACTTCTATTGACCACTTCCATCTGTCCATCCGTCTGAGGATGATAAGCTGAACTAAACGCCAAGTTAGTTCCTATCTTCTTCCACAACGTCCTACAAAAATGCCCTATGAACTTGGTGTCTCTGTCTGAAACTATGCTTTTCGGCAATCCATGTAGTCGAATGACGTCCTTGAAAAAAAAAATTGCGATGTGGGTTGGATCGTTGTTCTTCTGGCATGGAATGAAATGTGCCATCTTTGAAAACCTATCCATGACTACAAAGATTGAATCAACACCTCTTTGCGTCCTCGGCAATCCTAATACAAAATCCATGCTTATTGCCTCCCATGGTCTCTCTGGTATGGGAAATGGCTGATAAAAACCTGCATTCTGCTTCTTGCCCTTTGAATGCTAGAAAATCCTGCATTTGTCAACAAATATCTTGACATCTGCTCACATGCCTGGCCAAAAATATGACTCATTCAGGTTCGCGAATGTTTTGTCATGGCCAAAGTGTCCTGCTAATCCACCACTGTGTTTTTCCTTCAACATATTCTCCCTCATGGAGAAATATGGAATACACAGTTGATTGCCTCTGAACAACAATCCCTCTTGGATCATATAATCTATCCAAGGACTTCTATCTCTGAGAACTGGATTCTCAGCTGCTTCATACGCTTCTGAAAAATCTGCATCTCCTGTGTACATGTCCCTGAGATTTTCAAAACCCAAGGTTTTGACTCGGAATTCCTGCAACAACAAGCACTTCCTTCTCAAAGCATCAACCACTTTGTTAGTAGTCCCTGAAATATGCTTAATCACAAATGTGAAATTCTGCATATACTCTACCCATTTTGCATGTTTCTGATTCAACTTCTCCTGTTGACTCACAAACTGTAATGCATGATTATCACTGTACAATACAAATTCTTTTGGGATCAAGTAATGCCTCCACTTCTTCAACGCTTGTATGATAGCATAAAATTCTTTATCATACCTGGAGTATTTCAGTTTCACCTCATCCAGATTCTCACTGAAATATGCAATTGGTCTGTCCTCCTGACTCAAGACTGCTCCTATGGCAAAGCCACTTGCATCACACTTCACCTGAAATGTCTTCTGGAAATCCGGCAACACCAAAACCGGTTGTTCTGTTATCTTCCGATTCAACAGATTGAAGCTCTTCTCAGCCTCTGCTGTCCAATGAAAAGACTTATGTCATTTCTTGACTGTGTCCATCATCGCTGCGCTAATCCCACTGAAATTCCTGATGAATTTTCGGTAGAAACTAGCCAAACCATGGAAACTCCTCACCTCGAAAACATTTATCGGTGATGGCCAATTCTTAATCACTTCTACCTTACTCGGATCCATCTTTAGTTCATTTTCCGAAATAAAAAAACCCAAATAAATGAGCTCTGTCTTCAGGAATGAGCACTTCTTCATATTAATCAACAACTTCTCCTACTGTAGCTTTCTCATCACAATGGCCAAATGCTTCAAATGTTTATCCTTTGTCTTACTGAAGATCAGTATATCATTCAGATATACAACAAAAAATTTTACGATGAATTCCCTCAGGACTTCATTCATCAACCTCATAAAAGTACTTGGCACATTTGTCAAACCAAACAGCATGACTAGCCATTCATACAATCCTTCATTGGTCTTGAAGGCTATATTCCACTCATCGCCTTCCCTCATGTGAATTTGATGATATCCACTCTTCAGATCAATCTTTGAAAATAAATTTTCCCCACTCAAGCAATCCATCAGATCATCCATTCTTGGCAGTGGAAATCTGTACCTGATGGTTATTTTGTTGATCACTCTTGAATCGGTGCACATTCTCCAACCTCCATCCTTCTTTGGATTAAGTACTGTCGGAACAACACACGGACTCAAGCTTTCCCTGACCACTCCTTTATCCAGCTGTTCCTGCACCTGCCTCTTGAACTCCTCATTCTCTTGCGGCGTCAACCTATACGCGGCTTTGTTTGGAAAACTAGCTCCTGGTATGAGGTCTATATGGTGACCCACACTTCTCATCGGTGGCAACGAATGAGGTAGTTCGTCCACAATGATGTCATCAAACTCTCCCAACAGTTCCTGAATCTCATCTAGTAAATCATCCACTCTTGTGCTAATCAGAACAATCCTCAGCTTTTTGACCACAAAGAATTGTGGATCTTCTTTCTTCTCCATCTCTGTGAGAAGTTCCTTCCCACTCATGAGAAGTATTGTGTTACTTACCTCCGACTTCATTTCCTTATCCTTTATCAGAAGCAACCTATGTGTCCTCCCATCCTTTTCCAGGGTATATGTGTTCATTCTCCCATCATGAACCACATTTATGTCATATTGCCATGGTCTACCCAACAATAAATGACATACATCCATGGGAATGACATCACATAAGACCTTATCATTATATCCCCCTATCTTGAATTCAACCAAGCATTGTTTGGTGACACTCACCTGATGTCCCTTCTATAGCCATGAAACTTTGTATGGACTCGGGTGATCAGTTGTCTCCAGCTCTAATCTCTCCACCATCTCGGTCGAAATGAGATTATCTGTACTACAACTGTCAACAATAACCTTGCATACTCTGTCCTTGGTCTTGCAAGTTGTTCTAAATAGTCTGGTTCTCTGAGTTGAATTCTCCACCTCTTTCTCGGGTGTCAAAAGGAATTTATGCATTCCAAGCGATCTTTTGCCTTCTATGTCTTCGGTCTCAACATCTCGCCTCTGTGCTTCAGTGATGTGAGCTTCTCCGATGTCCTTCTTTTTCTCTGGACACTCCAATGACCTATGCCCATTCTTCCCACATGTGAAACATGTGATAACTCCTCCTCTTCCTCTTCCTCTGCCTCTGGTAAGAGGAAAAGTATTTGCGTCAGCATAATCTCCCTTATGCTCATTATGCTGCCCTCTCTGTTCAATATATGGTCCTTTCTATGAGGTACCACCCCTCTCTACTCTATCCTGAGGTTTCTTCCATTCCTCCTTGGGCTTCTGGTATTTCTCCTGGGAAACTGCCTTGCCTCTGGGCTGACTTCTGCCTCGCCCTTGCTGACCTTGCTTATGGCTCAGCTTCTCCTCGGCCTTCAAAGCCCTCTGATAAGCATCCTCCACCGTTCTGATGGTTACCATGCTCAATTAATCCTGAATGTCATATCTCAGACCATTCAGATATCTGGCAACCTTTTCATCATCGCTCTCCCGATGACTTTCTCTGATGTTCAGTCGATAGAAATCCTCAGTGTATTCTTTCACTGTCATCAGCTTTTGTCTCAGGTTCTGCATTCTCCTGAACAGATTAATTTGATAATCCCTTGGGATGAACTTCACTTTCATCTTCACGATCATCTGATCCCAGCTTTTGATCTTCTGCTTGCCTTTGGAATGTCTATCAGCTTGTAGCTCGTCCCACCATAATGTTGCATGTCCTTTCAGGCACGTGACAGCATGTCTAACCTTCCTGTCCTCTTCGATATATTCATAGTCGAAGCAGGTATCAAGAACTCTAATCCAGTCTAGTAGCTCCTCTGCATCCAGATTTCCCTCGAAAAGCTGGAATGTCCATCTTTGTCTTGGAACTCATCCGGGCGATAGCTTTTATCAACCGCTCAGTTGATGCGTCTTCGGCTGCAACCTCCTCCTCTCGTTCAGCCTCAACCTCACCTTCAAATTTACTTGGATCTCCAGCACTGGCTGTGCGTCTCTGGGCTGTTTCCATCTCCTCTAGTCTCACTCGGAGATCACGCATCTGTCTCTCCATTTCTGGATTTCCTGTTGGTCTGCCTCTTCTTCGCACCTCCCTGTCTATAAGGTAGCTAGAGAGGTAGTGGGGGGGCCCAGAGGGCCCATAGTGATAATAGTGGAGGTCATTCAATGTAAGGTAGACTAGGTCCACTATATTATTAAATAAGGCCCACTATGGTAGTTAGATATAATAAATGTA
>ML779722.1:45033-183724 GCA_009831015.1 Picea engelmannii | reverse complement strand
GGTATGTACCCACTTTCAAAAAGAATTTGTTGTCTTTAGTCACAATTCGACAAGCAGGACATCAAGTAATTATGGAAGATGGCTTGGTGAAGATAAATTCAGTTAAACAAAATATGAAAATAGTGATGACAGGATATGAAGACAAAAAACTGTTAAGGATGAAAGGAACAGTTATTCCAAGACATTCAGACTTTGCAGGATCAGTCAGTACAGGTATCTCTCCTATCAGGTTGTGGCATGTGTGATATGGACATCTCAACTTTGAAAGTCTGTCTCAATTGAAAAAACAAGGGATGGTTAAGGGACTTCCCACTTTCAAAAAGGATACTTCAAAATGCGAAGCATGCATTTATGGAAAACAGAGTCGAGAAAGTTTTTCAACAAGTTCATGGCATGCAAATCGGAGGTTGCAACTAGTTCACAGTGATGTTTGTGGACCCCTTGAAAATTCTTTCGGTGGTTGCAAATATTTTTTACTCTTTGTTGATGATTTCAGTAGAATATATTGGGTTTACTTCTTGAAACAAAAGTCAGAAGTATTAGACAAATTTAAGATCTTTCGACAACTTGTTGAAAATGAATTTAAAGAAAAAATCGGTACACTCAGGACTGATAATGGCAGAGAATTCACTTCTAATGAATTCAACACTTATTGCACAAAAAATGGGATAAGAAGACAACTTACAAATTTCTACACTCCTCAGCAAAATGGAGTCACAGAATGAATGAATCGCACTTTGTTAGGAATGACAAGATCTATGTTGAGTTTTAAAAGGTTAAGTTCTAAATATTGGGAAGAAGCTATCCATACATCTATATACTTAAGGAAGAGATCTCCAACTGCTTCTTTGGATGGAATCACACCTTATGAAGCATGGTTTGGTTTCAACCCTCGAGTTAAACATCTTAGAGTTTTTGGGTCAGTATGTTATGCTTTATTTCAAAAAGAAAAGCGAACTAAGCTTGACTCCAGAAGTTTGAAATGCACAATGATTGGGTATTCTGATGAGAAGAAAGGGTATCGAATTTTGTCCGATGGAAAATTTATTGTGAGCAGGGATGTCATTTTTTATGAAAATGAAAGTAAAAGTGCTGACGAAATAGAAAGTCTTCTTCAAAAGTTAGAGGCTAAAGAAAATCAAAGAAAAGGAAAAGTTCAAAGTTCGCCAAATTCACTTAATTGGTATGAACTTGATTTTCCTTTATCTGAAGATGTTTCATCCAGTTCGGTTACTTCGACAACATATGATTCTTCCAGCAGTTCATCTGAATCTCCTAGCAGCGACAGTTCTTCAAACAATGATTCTCCATATCCAAACTCTTCAACTGATCGACGAACATCAGTTTACATTAATCCAATTTATAATAATGGTAATTCAGATCCCCAAACCAGTGAACATCAACTACCAAAGTGGGCAGTTCAGCTTTTGAAATATGTAAGGCCTGATGAGCAAAATAAAACAGGCACAAGGGGATCACACAACAATGAAGGGAATTTTTCCTTAGTAGAGAATGATTTTACTGAACCTTCCACCTACAAGGAAGCAGTCAAACATAAAGAATGGCAACAGGCTATGGTTGAGGGATATCAAGCAGTCATTGATAACAACACTTGGAAACTTGTTGATTGTCCTACAAGTGTTAAACCCATCGGATGCAAATGGGTTTACAGAATTAAATAAAACCAACATGGCAAAATTGACAAGTATAAAGCTCGACTTGTGGCTAAAGGTTTTGCGCAGTAGGAAGGCATTGATTATGAGGAAACTTTTTCTCCTACAGCTAAATGGAATACCATCCGCTTAACTCTTGCCTTGGCCGCTCAGAAAGGTTGGAAAATTCATCAAATGGATGTAAAAAGTGCTTTTCTCAACGGAGACTTATAGGAAGATGTGTATATGCAGCAACCACCCAGTTTTGAAATTTCAGGACAGGAACATAAAGTTTGCAAATTAATTAAGGCTTTATATGGTTTAAAGCAAGCTCCTCGAGCTTGGTATACCAAAATGGATGAATACCTTAGGAAGGTTGGTTTTCATCGCAGTGAATCTGATGATACATTGTATATCCGTCAACAGGGTTCTTATCTGGTGATTCTTATTATGTTTGTAGATGATTTTCTCATTGCAGGTAACAATGATGATCATATTGCACAGGTGAAAAAGGAGTTACATGTAGGTTTTAAGATGACATATTTGGGACTTCTTCACTACTATCTTGGTGTTGAAGTATTCCAACGCCCCCATCATATTTTCATTTCTCAACGTAAGTATGCAACAGAACTTCTTCAGTGGTTTGGCATGCAGGATTGTAATCCCTCTCTTACCCCTATGGAACAAAAATTGAAACTTTCAAAATTTGAAGGGGGGGAATTGGTAGACAACACTCTTTATCGACAGTTGATTGGCAGCTTGATTTATTTGACAAACACTCGCCCAGATCTATCTTATGTAGTCAGTATTCTTTCTCGCTTTATGAAACAACCCCGAGATAGTCACTGGAATGCAGCCAAAAGAGTTCTTCGATATATCCAAGGAACAAAAGATTTTGGTCTTCTTTACAAAAAGACTAAAAATTTTGTACTTTGTGGTTTTTCAGATGTTGATTTTGCAGGGAGTATTGATGATCGCGCATCAACATTAGGTTATTTAATGAACATGGGTTCAACAACAGTATCTTGGAATTGTAAGAAACAAGCTACAATTGGTACTTCTATAGTAGAAGCAGAATACATCTCAGCATGGGAAGAAACATGTGAAATTGTTTGGTTACGCAGGATTTTACAGGACTTGGGCATTTTTCAAGCAGAAGCTACATCATTATTCATCGACAGCCAGTCATCCATTAAAATTGCCAAGAATCCAGTTTTTCATTCAAAGACAAAGCACGTGGACACCAAGTATCATCATATCTGATCGCTTATTGCAAAGGATGTCATCAAGCCAATTTATTGTCCTTCAGAAGATCAGATCTCCGACATTTTCACTAAACCTCTTGGTAGAATAAAATTTACTAAGTTCAGGGATGAACTTGGTATCTGTTGTAATGTATTTTTGGATCATAGGGGGGAATGTTAGATAATCCAAAATACAATTATCATAGTTTATAAAGTTAGAATAAAAATATTATTAATTTAGAATATTAAATTAATAATCTAGAATATTTGTTAAATAAATGTAGAACTTTAGAGATACATTATTGTTGTAAAAGATATGACTCCAGAAAAGTGTCGTATCTTAGGCTCTAAATTAGGATATTTGTTTTAAGATGGTTAAGATAGAATTTATTGTAAATGGACACTTGTTTATTTAATAAGTGATCCATATCTTGAGTTTATTAGGACTTTGAGCTTATATATAGCTCATTGCAAGAGTATTGAGTTGTTGGGATGTAAACTCTTGCAATGTCTCTTATGTAATTTCTTTTCCTATTAATAAAATTGTGTGTCTGAGGACACTTTGGCCATTAGTCATACAGGCCAAGGCATATCCCAGGGGGCTAATTTTTTATCGAAGCCTTTTCGGCATTTCGACATTTCGGTGTTCGAGAGTTTGAGAAGACAGAGGTTCTCGACATCAGAACTCTGTGAGTCCCGAAACCTAAAATTCATGGTCGTGTGTAGAAGACCGTGAGGGTAGAAGAAGGACTTGTGGATCGTAAATTTGAGATTCCAGTGAGGAATCAAAAGAGTCGCTTCGGTTCAGGGGGGAATTTGAATGATCCTGTGAGCGGACTTCGGCCCGAGGGTCAGAAGGGGTCTGCACCAAGAGGTGAAAACATAAATGAGCAACATTGTACTTCTCATGAGTGGGAAGGAACTTCTTGATGAGCTTAAGAAGAAGAAAGACACAATTTATTGTGGTCAGGAAACCCAAAATTGTTTTGACCAGTATGAGAATAGATGATTTACTAGAAGAAATCCAGGAGTTGCTGGGCGAGTTTGTTGATATAGTAGTGGACGAACTACCTTGTTTGTTGCCACCTATCAGGAGTATAAGTCATCATATCGATCTTATACCTGGAGCCATTTTTCTGAACAAAGAAGAATATCGGTCGACGCCATAGGAAAATGAAGAAGGGTAAAATCATGAAGTTGGGTAACACTTTCATGACAATCGGGTCTCCAAAATTTCTAGCGGCAATTTTTCGGCCGAAACAATGTTGTTAGGAATTTTTCAGCTGAAAATTTGCACATCAAATTTAATGGCACCCTCGAAATTTGTGTACAATGTTTTTCCGATGAATTTTTTTCCCATGGTAAGCATATTTCAACTCAAAGAATTTTTGTCCGAAACGTTTATTTTTAATAGATTCCATTAAAAAATAGGTTTCGACCGAAAGGATATTTCGGCCAAAAACCTGAAAATGGGACTGTTTACAGGAAACTGCAAATTCTCTCCATCTTACTTCATCTTTGGAGGTACATTCTGTAGTATTCATTGTAACCGTTTTAGATCAATTCATCAAATATTTTGTGCAGGGCATGCTCTACAAGGTCACTCTCTAGAATAAGCCATAATTCAACAAGGTATGCCAGTTTTGCTATAACTCCTTTTCTGAGAGGTTCCAAGTAGTGAAACTTGGAGGAATTGCATAAAACACACTGAAGAACATTGTGTATCAGTTTTAGATATTTATATATTACAGGTTCAAAGTTATGATTACTTCAAGTTAGGGTTGTTGACTAATCCAAAACTAGGCATGTGAGACTAAAGAAAAGTTTGATGAAAATGCTAACTAAGTTAAGAGACATGTCCAAGACTTAATGGAAAAATGATTGATTCGAGAAAGCTTGAGTCCATGCATTGTTCTAACAGTGCTCTGCCCAAAGAAATATGGAGGCTAGAGAATGTGTATAGACTCAAGGGAAATAAATAAGATTACCATCAGATACAAGTTTCCATTGCCAATAATGGATACGGCGAAGAAAAGACATAAATCTTTTCATTGGACGGAGGAAGAAGAGAAGAGTTTCAATCTGCTGAAGAAGAAGATCACTGAGCAACCAATTCTGGTTTTGCTAGATTTCAGCAAGACATTCCAGGTCAGGTGTGACGTGAGTGGATTTGCAATTGGAGCGGTCTTAAGACAAGATGACAGGCTGGTCACATATTTTAGTGAAAAACTGAATGAAGCAAAGATTAAGTACTCCACGTATGACAAGGAATTCTATGCAGTCATACAAATGCTGAAGAAATGGAGACACTATTTGGTTTCCAAGGAGTTTGTTTTGTACATCGATAATCACGCTTTGCAATTCATGACTTGATAGGAGAAGTTGAACCAAACGCATGCTAAATGGGTTGAATTCATGCAAAATTTTACTTTTGTGATTAAGCATATTTCTGGAACTACTAACAAATTTGTTGATGCTTTGAGTAGAAAATGTTTGCTTATGCAGGAATTCAGAGTCAAGACTTTGGGTTTTGATAACCTGAAAGAAATGTACATGGATGACCTAGATTTTAAAGAAGCATGTGAGGCGTATGAGAATCCAATTCTCAGAGACAGAAACCAATGGACTGAGTATATGATGCAAGATGGTTTATTATTCAAGGGAAATCAACTATGTATTCTAAAATGCTCCATGAGGGAGAACCTGCTGAAGGAAAAACACAGTGGAGGATTGGTCGGACACTTCGGTCATGACAAGACATTCTCAAAGTTGAATAGCTCATATTATTGGCCAGGGATGAGAACAAATGTTAAGAAATTCATGGATAGATGCATAATTTTCCAGCACACAAAAGGAAAAAGGAAGAATGCAGGATTATACTAGCCATTACCCATACCTGAAAGGTTTTGGGACACAGTGAGAATGGATTTCATATTGGGACTGCCAAGGACACAAAGAGGATGTGATTCAATATTTGTGGTAGTCACCATATTTTCAAAGATGGAACATTTCATACCATGCCAGAAAACCAGTGACGCAACTCATATTGCGAACCTGTTTTTCAAGGAAGTCGTTAGAATTCACGGCTTGCTAAGGAGTATCGTTTCTGATAGAGATACCAAGTTCGTAGTACATTTCTGGAGGACCTTATGGAAGAAGTTGGGGACAAAATTGTCTTTTATCTCAACATATAATCCTCAGACACATGGATAGACAAAGGTTGTAAACAAGAGCTTGGGAGATTTGCTAAGGACCTTAGTGACTGAACACGACAGTCAATGGGATCACATTCTGCCACAGGAGGAATTCACTTACAATGATTCACTCAATAGAAGAACATGGTAGAGTCCATTCCAGATTGTTTATGGAATGTAGCCAATGGGAGTTTCTGAACTAAAAGATGCAAAACAAGCCAAATTCAGGAGTGTTAGTGCAAAGGACTTTGTAGAATGAATGAAGGAGCTTCACAGCCGAATCAAGGAGCGATTGCAGAATTCAAGTCAGGAATACAAGAATAGAGAATATCAACATAGGCGAGAACTTCAATTTGAAGTTGGTGATTTGATTCTTGCGCATTTGAGGAAGGAGAGGTTCCCAAGGGGAACATATAACAAGATGAAGATGAAAAAGATTGGACTACCCAAGGTCATAAGGAAATTTGGGGCAAATGCATATGAGATTGAATTACTTGATGGGGTCAGAATCTCACCGATATTCAATGTCGTAGATTTGTACCCTTACAAAGCTGGAGAAGCAGGAACAAAGGATGAGAAAGAAAAAGTTCAATGGAAAAAACAAATGCCTGTAGCTGAAAAACCACAGATGGAAGGCATAATTGACAAGAGGATTAGCAGAAAGACCAGGAAAAAGGAGTATTTTGAATACTTGGTCAAGTGGAAGGGACATCCAGTTGAAGATGCTAGTTGGGAGGATGAAGCAACAATTCAAAAGCATGGAAATACTGTGAAATAACTCATGAACAGGAGTTGATGAAAATTTTCAAGCGAGGGAGTATGATGCAGGAGCATCATACAAAGCACACACCTAGCCAAAGGAATAGTTGGACGTGCAAATGAAAAAAGGACATGTTTTTATGAAAACATTTTGAATTTTGAAATCTGAAGCATTAATGTCATAGCTAGGAGAAGCATACTTACATTTATGTCTTGGACATATGAACAGATTTGGAGAAATTACTCTCATCTGCCGGATGTAATAGGCATTTAAGTCTGTTAATGTAAAGTAGGTAGATATGAATGTTAGATTAGACAGTTTAGAAGCGTATGAGGGAAAAAGGATGACATACACCCTCACCATTGTATCATGGTATGATTATCATCATTCAGATTAGATAAGCTATAGAGATGTAGAGAAGAACCCATGTACAGGAGCACTTGAGTTAATATCTAAAAATTTGACTCAATTTTCATGGTGTTATGATGATTTCATGTTGAATGTATGAATTCCTTGAAAGAGGAAGAATGAGTTTTAATTGTTTCTGTCCCTGAGAATTCTTGCAAGGACTGTAGTGAACGTTCACAAGGTGTGCATTGACGAGGGTCTGATTTTTATCTCAGAAATATCAGGAGAGATATTGTTGTTCTCATACCAACAGGAGTGTGGGTGAAGTACAGATCCATGCAAGGTGTGCGCAGGTTGGTTGAAATCTTTGAACTTATCAACCAAGGGGAAAGTTGAAGGACTACTATTGCAAAGAGTGCACTTTATCTCAGAATTATTAGGAGAGATATTGTTGTTCTCATACCAGTAGGAGTGCAGGTGAAGTACAGAGCCGTGCAAGGTGTGCGTAGGCTGGTTGAAATATTTGAACTTATCAACCAAGGGGAAAGTTGAAGGACTACTATTGCAAAGAGTGCACAGGGTCGAAGATTCAAATAACCAAAGTTTATTTGAAGTTTTTCCGCAAGGAGTGTGAGCAGGGATCCTTTTGGAAGCTTGAGTTTGCAAGTGAAAGCTCAGGAGGGATTTAACCCTTGAAGTGGTCAAAGGGAGATGAAGGTCGAAAATCGTCTCATAGAAATCAAGTTCAGGAGGGAGAACACTGAGTTGTTTGGGTAGAAGTCACTGAGAAGTGAATTGGCGGTCATAATCCTCCATGGAGAACTCACGAATTTGCGAGGACTGTAGGATCCAGTGGAGCTTTAAGGTGGTTAGGATTTGGACAAACCCACCACCCTGATATTAGGAATCAACGTCGGCGTTGATCGTGGTTAGTTTGAGCCATTAGAACATTTCATGAATTCGAGATTCGTAAGTTTGGAGTGCAGGCCAAAACCCTTGGTCACTCTAATTCCCAAATCGCAAAGGGGATTATCTGGTGTGGAATTGAACGGTGGAAACACTTTTTGGAAAAGTGTTGAAATTCCGTGGACCATTGGATCTTGAAGATCTATGAGGAAGCCAAGACTAAGCATCTTTTAGTGTTCAAAATCTCAGAAGGAGTAGCAGCCATTGAATGGGAATCAACAGGAGCCATTGATTTCTCACGCTAATTTTGATATTTCAGAATTCGGGAAGTGGAGGAGGCTGTGATTTTGGAGTCGAGAGTTTCAAACTCTCGATACACGAAATCCCCAAAAGTTTTGAGCCGTTAAATCAAGGGAGGATCATAGCTGTTGATCTCGCCAAAGGAAAAATTTCGGAGTTTGAGGAATCATAAGGGAAGAGGAATGACTGTTGGTTGTTCAATCGAAGTCCTGAAAGCCGAAACTAGTGGGTAACAGGTGGTATGTGGTCGTCGCGTTGGAGCGGTCCCGTCGTTGACATTTCGCGTTTCGACGATTGGAAGAATGGTGGCATTGCGTCGAGAGCCTCCAAATCGTGAAGCTCGAAATCTTCCATGGCTTAAAAAAAGGGTTTAATTAACTCTTGGTGTGGTTTGGAGAAGATTCTATGCTGATCTCAGCCCGAGGGCAGGGGGTCTACTCCACATGATATGTAAAGGATGTTGATGGCGTCAATGGATTCTCTTGTACTCCAGATTGAGTCATGAAGTGGATTGTATTTATTGAAGTATTTAATTTTACACACATGTGTTGTATGATTGATTATAGTATGATTTATGCATATGGAATTATTGACAATGATTTTGTCAATGGATGCAGGCTAACGATGCTTGATAATCTGACTCACATAAGGAGTAGAAGGTCCATGCACAAAAACTAGATATTTGAGGGAGAGGTGTGACAATTTCCTTATCACAACCTACTAACACTCCCACCATGGTTTGAATGATAGGTTAATGATTACCTAGTTTGAAAGGTCCATGATGCCTTGAGGGAGGACTGAGACAGTTAATCGTGACGATTTATAAGGAGTTCTTAATAAGGCAGAGTCCTTATTCCTTAGAATCCCTTAGTCTCTCACAAGGTCGACTGAGTGGAGTTTTGACTCCATGGGTAGGACAACTTCCAAAGAAATTCTAAGGCAAGTGGCACCCTTGCAGCATGGAGGTGTGTCTTGAAGGGAACATCGTGTAATTTAAAAATTGATGTCAATAAATCTAGGTGGCCGAGAAAACATTGGAATAATTAGACCTTATTGGATTAAATAATTAATTAAATAATAGATTATTAATTGAAAATTCTAACAAGAGTCAAATACTAAGTCTAAGAATTGTCCTAAGTCTAAGTTTGATTTAGGAACTATCTAAAATATTAAAATTGGGATAAATCTAATACCAGGAAAAGGTGGTAAAATCTAAATATTGGAGGAAATGCACATTAGTACACGAATTTAATAAAAATGAATTTTTAAATAGAAATAAATAATAACTTGAGAGGTTAGGTGTACATATATTTGGATTTATATCAAAAATATAAATCCAAATATAGACATCTATATGTAAAGAGGAAACATATAGATATGAAAAATATAAAAAATATAAATGTAAAGAGGAAACATATAGATATGAAAAATATAAAAAATATAAATGTAAAGAGGAAACATATAGATATGAAAAATATAAATCCACATATAAACATCATTCCAACATAATCCAATAGATCAAAGTACGATTCAAAAGAGGATCCATGAGTTTGATGGAGGGTGATATCAAACTGCTTGTGCATCCAAATCATTATCATGTAACAAGCTTGCAGGGAAGAGTTTTTTTGAAGTGTAAGGGTTTGGAGAAGAAGGAGGTTGTGACCAATGATCAATGAAGGATCAATGGCTGGAAATAAAGCAACTGGATCATCCCCATTACCCTTGAAAGGACAAGTTAAGGAGAGTCCTGGTGGCCCCATAACCCCAATGACTTGGTGGCATTGTGTGTTGATTCATCCAAATCCGATCGTTTATCGAAGGGATCAACGACTAAGATCAAAGGAACCTGACCAAACCCATGATCTCCTATGAAAAATTATTTAGTACCCCCGATGCCCTAGTGTTTGGTTAACTAGACTGGAGTAAACAAACAGAGTGTGTTGTCAAAGAAGTCGATGGAAAAATCGTTTAGTGTTCTGGTGGTCCACTGGGACCGATGATCGATTAACCAGACTAAAGAAAAATTAAAAGGAGTCATTCTATTATGCGAGCAATGGTCTGGTTATGTGCTTCCCAACGGATTTATAGCCTGGTACTTGGTGTAACTAGAAAAACCCTCACATACAATAGAATACCTGCAAATACAATAAAAGAAGATTCATAATGAAATCTGACCGTTGATTATCATAGGATCAATGAATAAAAACAAAGAAAGTTGTGTAATCAGACCATAGTAACATTCTTTGTTATAGTAGTGATAATCTGACGACCTGATTTTCCCAGATGGTTGGTTCACATAACTTCTTAAAACATAGTTATAAGATGGGAATTCCAACCAATTTTAAATCTTTTCAAATGAATAAGAGGGTTGTTTGAGATCTTTTTGCATAGTTTTCTCATCATAAGAGGAATGAGTTTGTAAGAATCCCTAAAGGTGATTTTCAGAGTGTCATATGGGTTCATGAAAATCATCGACATTGCAAGAGAGACAAGAACAAACAACAATTGAGCTCGTGCTACCAAAATTTGATAGCACATGAATCCATATTAAGGTATTTTTTTGTTTTTATCTACAGTTTTACAATTTTTTTTAATGGCGTCCTCTAGTAATTTAGGGATGACCTAGGGACTAGTTCTTGTTGGTAAGAACTATGAGTTATGGTCCTTCGGGATGAAATCATTCCTCCAAGATCAGGAATGTTGGGAACTAGTGGAAAATGTCTTCACAGATCCACCCCCAACAAACCTAGTTTCCATTACAAATGCATAGGGAAATACTCTTGTACAATAGAGAAAGAAATAAAATGTAACATCCCGCTCTATTGAACACACTATTATTGATTTATTTTTTGAAGACACTTTATCGCAAGTGATCCTGGTATGGTACTTTGTGATTTCATTCTGATTATGAGTTATATATGATGATGTTGAGGTGCTATGGCTTATTGATTATATTGATGTTTAGATATCCATAGATACTTTTGACGAGTCATCCTGAGTGTGCATGACACATGACAGGTAAAGTATGTTGATGGAATCAATGGATTCCCCTGGACTCCAAATTGAGTCAAGGAGTGGATTTTATTTATTGTATTTATTGAAGCATTGGTTGGGAAGAATCGGTGAAGTCTATGTGATTAGAAAGAAAAATAAAGGAAGGAGTGCAACACTTTGAAGGGCATAATCATTACACAGCTTTTATTGGTCCCAATATTTTTATATTCTGAATTTATTTGTAGTACTAGTGTACTAGTAGTAATTTATATCGTGTTTTTCTCTGACGAATTTGTTGATATATCCTAAGTATATGTAGTATGGATGTCTGTGTCTATTTGTAGTTTGAATCCAAAATTTTCAGGATCGTGGGAAGCCTGTTAAAGGTTTTTGGAGTTTGACCTTTTAACCTATAGTGTGTTATCACTTTTTCTTTGATAGGTCATGCATGTGACAACGAGATAGAACCTAGAGCTCACCAAAAGGGTGTTATTCAGAGCTTTGGGACTCTAGTGCTCTGGAGGTTTTCAACTTCAACACTCCTTTTCACCCGAAGTGTTACCAGACGAATTTGGTCTTAAGAAAAGTTGACCTATAGTTGTAGGTTAACCCTATCTTTCAAATTTCATTGTAAAATTTTATGAATTTAATCTAACGAGTGGCAAAGATTCTCCTCACGGAATAATCTACGGTGGATATTTACTTTGCATCTTCAGGATTCAGGGTTTTTCTCCTCTTTCACAACTTTATACTGTTTCACTTGGATCGTTGAATCATCGAAGGGCTCAAATATCTAACAGCTTACGCCCCTCCTTAGATCAATGGTTTTCCTCCACTCTGAAATTCATAACTCCCAGAGTTCCTCACCCTTTTGCCACAACAACTCATTTCCTTGGGAGTGACGAACTACCAAACCTCCGAAGGATGGAGGATCGAAGATCTAATGGTCCTTGATTAATTGGTAGATATATGGTTGTCCATTACTCTAGGACTACGAAACTTAGGGTTTTCTTAATCCTTAACAACTACCTCTTAAACCAACTGGAGTGTCAAATCCGAAATAACTTAGTGATCTATGGCTCACATCTTTCCACCAAGTAACGGTCATGATTTAGTCCAGACTTTGGGACTCTGGGAGTTCCTTAGCGTTTAACATCATGACTCTAATTTTATCGGAGTACCGAATTACCAAACCTATGAAAAGTGAAGGCTCATAAATATAATGGTCCTCAATTGATCACTATATCTATGACTAACCTTTACTCTGGGACTTCGGAGCTTCAGATTTTCTCAACTCTTATAAATTTGGGACTTAAAATTGTTGAATCACTGAACTCTTGCAGATCCAATTGCTATTAATCACTCACTAATCTATGGTGTAGTTTCACTTCACAAATTCGGTCTTCGAAGGTCAATTAATATAAATATCTCATATATGTCGAAGTGACGAAGCCTGAAGGTGTCAGGGTTTAATGAGTGTGCTACTTTATTTTGATCAGATGGTTGCAGGGATTCTAACTCCTCATGATAAGATCTTGTCCTCTAATTCCTTCAAAGGTATTTCAATCTCTTGATTTCGTCACTTGAACCCTGCACACGTTGTTTCTCCCGAGATCTAGATTCTAATTGTTGTGTGCACGCTTTGTGCCTCCCCTATGTAAGTCCGCATTGTCTCTCCTAAGCTTCATTCCTCCAAAAAGTAAGGCCTTCACCCACCTTGATTGGCCTCTATGCAATGGGAGTTGTTTCTTTTGAACTTGGGCCTTCAAGGAGCCCGACTACAAACTTATGGATTTGGCTTTCGAAGTGTTTGCACTGTGACACCCAAAAGAGAAATTTCAAGTTTCTTACAGAGATTTTAACTCATTCTTAGAATAGACTTTCACTTGATTGCATAATTTATTCATCACAATATCGGTTAGTTCATAAAGTACATAGTAAGCTTATAGTTTCCTCTATGTGTTGAGAGATTTTCTCTTCTTTTCGTTTACTCTTTCAAATTATTATGTACATCAGATATTTATCCACTCGATTGTAACTTGTACGGTTTTCACACTTATTCCAGGTAAAGATAAGTAAAACTTGAACTGTCATAAATGATAGATTGTCTATTGAAGGACCTCTAGTTTTTACTATTAAGTTTTTGTCATGATACTATTGAAATTCTTCCTAAAATTTAATTTAGCAAGATGAATAATTATTGTAATAGTATATATTGTGTTATGAAGTGATGACCAAGATACCAAAATTTTTGTGTTAATTTTTAGGAATTTGTAGTATGGAATGTTGAGAATTATAGGTGAAATTTGGAATAGATTAACGTTATGGGAATTAGATTCCTTGTTTCTCAAAATATTTACCAGTCTTGAGACCTTAAATGGTCAAAATAAATTGGATGAATCCTAGACTTGACCGTTGATTATGTGTCTTGTAGGTCCTAACCTTGCAGGATAGGTTGGGTGGGTAGACATTGTATGTGATTTTATGTGATATGGAAGATCCGTAATACCTTGAAGTTGTATTTAAATCTAGTTGTGCAATGAGATGAATGAAATAGACTATGTATTATTGAAGTGTGTTAATATCATGTTTCACTTGTTCTATTGATGTTAATATATATATATATATATATATATATATATATATATATATATATATATATATATCTTACTGTTATCTCAATTACTTTTATGAAGTAATAGAGGGGTTGTTACATATGGTATCAACGTGGGTTCAACCTTGCAACATTGGACCGTTACGCCATCCACTGTGTTAAAATAAATGATTGAATTAGACCGTTAATAAAGATCTGAAATTTTTCTTGCAGGTAATCATGGTTAGAGGAAGCAGGGGAAGTAGACGACGTGGTGCTGGAGGAAGAGGTGTGGCACCTCCAATAGTATCCATGCCAGAAGGGTCTAATCCCTAAAGAGATGAGCCGAATATTGAGCCATAACAAGTTTCTATGGGAGATGTGGTAGGTTTGATGAGATACTTCCAAAGGATGTCTGAGGAATTAATTAACCACCTAGATCGAGATCAGGGTAGACCATCTGTACCCAATGAGGGTTCACAATGCACTCCGTCTGGTAGTGGTAGTATACACAAAGAAATCAAGAAGTTGAAGTTTCTCAAGTTCACGAGTGCTATGGACGTATTAGCTACCGAGGCATGGTTGGAGAATATGGTGATGTTCTTCACATTTTGTGATTACACCTCCAATGTGAAAGTATGCATTGCAGTCTTTCAGATGAAGGGGAGTGATATTCTATGGTGTAAGATGCTCCTACCTCAATTAAACATGGTCTTCGAAGATATGTCATGGGAGTTGTTTGAGGAATGGTTCTGGGAGAGGTACTTGTCTGAGGAATTCATTGAGCATCATCTTAATGAGTTCAAAACCTTACGACATGGTAATCATATGGTGCCAAATTATGAGGAAAGATTCATGGAGTTGTTATCACATGAAATTTTCAGAGTCTTGTGGGTTTGTGGTTTCTACCAAAGTCTGTAATGTTTCCCTATCTCTCTCCTTTACGCAGACCCAACCTTAAGTTTTCCCTTTCATCTTGTAGTTTGATCTCGGTTTTCCCTCGATCATTTGAACGACCTATTCTTCCTTGTTGTCCTACCTAAGAAGTCGCATCCCTAAGCTTTTTTGTTTTCTCTGAGGTCAATAATTTTCCTCTCTACCTCTATCACTGATCATTTTGATTTCCCGAGCCCTTAGCCTATCATCCAAGTATTTATTTACACAGGCCAAAAGTATAAGGACAAAGCGCAACACTTAGAGTTGTCTGATATGGACTCGAATCAAGCAAGTGGGCAAGATTAGTGTTTAGTGGCAGGGATTCCTTATTGAGTTCAGATCAATAGTTCATGGGCATTCGGAACTTGAAAGTTTTCCGAAGTTTAATGGCGGGGCAAAGGCTCGAGATCTAAGGTCGAGCAAGGATTTGATTTGGGCCATATATCTCATTAGGAGAGATCAACAATGAATAATAATCATGGGAATGTGGAGCTCGAAACGTTATTAAAGTTGTTGGTAAAAAGATTTGAATTCCCGAAACCTGAAATCAGCAAGAACCGTCCGATCAAGATGGACGTGTGGCACTAGATCCAAACCGTAGAGAAAGTTATTTCGGGAAAGATGAAGTGAGGAATGCGTAGATTTCCCGAGTCCCGAAATGTCGAAGGCCCGAGGTCTCAAAAGGAGGATATTTATCTGGGCCATCTGATTCAAAGGGACACGTGGCACCAGATACAGGAAGTTGTGATTTCATGAGTCAAAGGTTTTATCATGGTGCGCAGTGCGAGTTCGTGAAACGCGAAGTCCCGAAATCCTCGGAGTTGGGCCCAGGGTCACAGTCCGTGGTCATGTGGAAGGAGGGTCCAGGAGAAAGAGTTAGCACCTATCACGTGGAGTGGGCCAAGGTGAAGTTCAGAGGAAAAGATTAGGGTCATCAAATAGAAGGAGGGACATGGCAGCAGATAAGTGAATCGCTAATTTGTGATTCGAAAAATATGCAAAGGGCAATGCGTCGATATTGGGAAGTGCGAAGTCACGAAGCACTCATTAGTTAAGCGTCAGGTTGTGGCTTGGGGTCGCATGAAGAAGAGGCTGACACCAGGATCTTTGGGAATGCAAAGGGAAGGTGTTGATTTCATGAAGACCTACACCCAAGGCCAAAAACGCCCCTTCTGGTCACAAAAGAAGATCTGCATGGCCTTAAGGCATCACGATTGACTTGAAGAAATTGTGGGCATCGCTTGGAACATTCATGGGTGTCAAGTCTCATCCTGATCCCGATGAAGATAGTTAATGAAAATGAAAGAGGTGGTTGAAACCTTTTCTCATCTCATAAATGGAAAGCATGGAAGAGTTGGCCGTGGAGGTAGACTGTCAGCCCAAAGTTCCCCTGTCAATGAATTTTGCTGCAGAGCCCATACTGATCTGAGTTCGCATCTAATAGAAGAATGCATGTGTAGTATGAAATAAGAAGATCCAGATGACAAGATTTGAGTTCAGTGGCTAGATCGTGCCCCTCGTTGTTGAGGACAGTTCTAAGTATATGTAGGCATTTTTTCCATTTTGTTAGCATCAATGGTTGAGCTAGGTTCCCGTATTGTAAAGTTTTAATTAAGCTCTGGTTCTTCGGGTCATGTATCTATATTTGAGACTTCTTGTTTAATGAAAGTCAATTTTCTTTTCACTTTTCTCTAATAGTTGTGTCAAAAAACTCGGGAATGGATGATCTAGTTGAGGGTAGTTATACTGTTGTGATGTAGGTTTGATCATAGTGTCATCGAGACCAGTTTTAACTAGTTTCCTATGTTGTCTTTTCCCTGTTACACTGAATGGCTCAGGCATGGATGATCCAGTCTAGATGTTGTAGTAGCATCGTGATGAAGGTTTGATCATCTTGTTGTTCCAACTATGTTATCTAGACATATTTTAGTGTTTGAAACTTGTACTTAAGAGTGATCTTAGGTCTTTGTTTTTGTTCTCCAAGGTGATGGAAAGCCTAATTCCCAGAGAAGTCTTGTTCACCTTTCTCAATAGTTATTCCACATACTCACCCTTACAACAACTTGCTGACTAAAGTTGAATCAAGACCTCACCTACGCATGCATGCTGGTCCCAGTTTTCCGAGTCAAAATGATATTTTCTTGAGTATGCGCCCATTTGACCCTTTTAAAACCAACTTGTGACATAAAAATATGATGGGTACTGGGATTACCTTATCTGCAATCAGAGGGTGTCTTCTAGTGATAACGAAAGTTACTTAAGTATTCTCCACATCTGAACATGGAGAAGTTAAAGGTCAACAAGTTTTTGTTTGGCCTTAACTTCAACATTTGTGCAAAGGTATGGATCCTACCGACTCAGTCATTACACGATGCAGCTCAGAAGGACCTCGTAGCTAAGGAATATATGAAGAATGGGGGTCAGGGAAGGACTCCTTATGGATAGGCTGTACACGCAACATCGAGAGTGCAACAACATCAAACACTAGAGAGACAAGCTTTAGGGCATCGAGATACGTCTAGAGAACCTATGTTATTGACACCACAATGAAATTTTTTTTAGCAGAGGACTCCCTATAGAGGACCGTAGAAGAAAGAAAAAAAATTGTTGTCTATAGCAGCAATAGTTTAGGCATGTTCAACACAATAGACCGAGATTAGAGGCTATTATACCAACAACTTCTACTTCAGGGACCTAGAACACTGGACCGAAGAATGGATGTTGGACATGTGGTGAGCCACATTACTCATTTAGATTTTATGATCATAACGAAATGAATACCGATTATTAAAATATTCTTAACACAGAATAACAGAGATACAATAAAATTGGTTTTCTATTTAATAAGGAAATAAGATGAAACTGTAAAATGTAGCGAAAAACAAGCTTGCTGGAATGGTGGTGGCTTATCTCTGAGAAGAGATGTGACAATTGCACTCATTCGCAAGAAGATGGTTACAATGAGGCTCTAAAGGAATTTTTACAATAAACAGGAATGTCAAAAACCCTATACATCCAAAAACTTAACCCTAGGAGATGAAACACCAAAAGTCATGTGGGCCTTGTTTGGGTTAGTTGATACATCAACTTCTCGAGGTCATAACTTTTGCATACGATCTTCATTTTAGGCGCACGATAGCCCATTGGAAAGGTCAAACTGAGAATAATAATTTTTGGCTAGCCCAAGTTAGTGTCCACAAAAGTCACTTGGGCTTAAAATCCCCAAAATATGTTTTTAGGGCCTTAAAATGGCCCGAGAAGTTTGGAACCCAAAAAATTGTCAAAAAACTGCCAAGATGGAAAACTATTTTTAGAGCCAGTGGAATAGGTGGGTGGCCACCGATATCCACCTAGATCAATAATCACTCCTTATGAAACAATGGTGTCCATTGTGTTTATTTCCTCCATCAGATGAGGAAATTTCTACTAAATTTGGCCCGAGGTGAGCCTGTTTCCTTGGTGCAGGAGTTGCCTTGGTTTGACGACTTGATAAAGTTGGATCCTTTGTTGTCAAGTTTGGTTGATCTGTGTGTCCACAATATGATCACTAGATTCTTTTTGCATGCATTCAAGGTTGATATATGTTGGTGTCAACTAATATTCTATCTCTGAGCTGTCCAATAATGGTGGGAAATATGGCTGAAGGAGAGCCACATTGAATACTGGATACAGATCAAGGAGGGGGGGAATGTTGAGCTCAAAATCATTATCACCCACAGCCTTTATGATTGTGTATGGCCCATAATGGAGTGGGAGAAGCTTCCTATGGGGTCTTGTAAGGCATTCTTTCCGCAATTGCAACCAAATTTTTTTTCCCACCTGAAACGTATGTGGCACTCGATGTTGATCATGGAGTTGCTTGTACTTGGCATTATACTTATGTAGAATATACTTATGTAGAATATCCTGAAGTCTGAGACAATTGTTTGTGGGATCCAAAAATGTACCCATGTTCGTTCAAAGTAGAGCTTGGAAGTGGCTTATGCTGTGATGTTATTCTTGCAGGCAGATAGAATTGCCATCTTGGAAAAGCGAGAAACAAACAAAAAAATACAGTGATTTTTCCTCTTGGTGTATGGGAGGCCTGACATGTAGTCCATTGAGATGGATTCCCACTTATTTTTAGTAGTAGGAAGAGGGGTGTACATGCCCTATTTCTTAGTGGTCGGTTTGGAAATAGCGTAGGAAGTGCAGGACCTGATATAATTGTTGACATCCTGTCGAAGTTTCAACCAATATAAATGTTTTTGTAGCACTTCCACTCTCTTTTTGATGCCAAAGTGTCCTTCCACCCAGCTATAGTGAGCTTCCCAAATTAGATTCGCACGCTTGCTTGATGGAATATAGGGATGGCCTAGACGACACAACAACCCATCCTGAAGATGGAAATTAGAGAACACTAAGTTGGTGCCCAACATTTGGTAGGTCATGGATAATTCAGGGTCTGTCTTATAGAGGTGGGGCCATCTAGAGGTCTCATGGTTGTAAGAGTCTAGCATCATGGTGAGTTTCACGACTGGAGGTCGGCTGAGGTAGTCAACAATGCGATTGGTACTTCCTGTTTTATACTTGATGTTGAGGTGCAACTTTTGTAAGTATGTTGGCCACTCCTGATGGAAGTCATTCTGTAGTTTTCCTTGGGTGTGCATGAACTGTAGTGACTTGTGATTAGTGTGGATGATTGTCTCCTTTCCAAGAATGTAATCTCTCCATTGACGACAGGCTTTCATAATGGAATACATTCTTTTGTCATAAGTATGGTACTTATGGACAACATCTGATAGTGTTTCACTATGATATTCCACAGGATGGTCATGTTGAGTGAGAACGAAGCCCACAACATAGTCTGAAGCATCTGTCTCGGTCTCAAAGGGATGTTGCACATTCGGTAATGAAAGTATTGGGGATGAGCACAAACACTTATTCAAGTCATCCAAGGCTTGTTTTTGGGACAAGCCCCACACAAAATTTTCCTTAACACCACCCCTGGTTACTTGGCTTAGGGCCCATGCGATACAGGAGAATCCCAACACGAACCTGCGATAGAAATTGGTGAGGCCCAAGAAGCTTTGAAGTTTAGTGAGTGTGGTTGGGGCTGGCCATTCATGGATGACCTGGATCTTGGCTGGATCCATATGCACACCATGATGATCAATGATGTAGCCTAAGTAATGGACCCTGTCCATGTCGAAGGATATTTTTTCCAAGTTTGCATATAGTTTGTGATATCGCAGGGTATGTAGAACCTGTTGAATATGATACAAGTGTTCCGCCCAAGTCTTGTTGTAGATGAGGATGTCATCTAGATACACCACTACAAAAGTATTGGTGAAAGGTTGTAGGATATCATCCATCATCCACATAAAAGTTGTTGGAACATTTTTCAAACCACACGGCATGACCAACCATTCAAAAAGACCTTCTTTTGACTTGAAGGAAGTCTTCCATACATATGTATGTTCTATTGGGACCTAGTGGTATCCAGACTTCAGATCAATATTACTGAAGTATTTGTCCCCCGTGATTTGATCAAGGAGGTCATCAATTCGGGGAATCCAGTACTAGTTTTGGAATTTGATTTTATTCAGAGCTTGATAATCAATGCAAAGTCACTAGGTCCCATCTTTCTTATACACCATCACTATTGGGCTCCCACAAGGTGATGATATAGGATAGATGTTCCCCTTTTGGAGAAGTTATTATATCTTCTTCTTGAACTCCTCATTTTCTAACAAAGATCAGCAGTAGACTGACCCATTAGGTAGCAGTACGTCTGGGGTCAGATTGATGGGATGCTTGACCTGGTAATGCAGATCTAGCCCCATAAGAGAGGAGAAGATATCTGAGTATTCTTCCATGACCTTATCCACTTTCTTCTGCTATGTGGAGAGATCAGTCAAAGAGGCCCTAGATGTGGCTGCAATATTTCACTCACTCTGAGAGAGAATTATGAAGAAGAAAAATTTCTCGGTCTGAGTGATGACCTTCCTTCATTGCTTGGCAGAGATCAAGGAAATAGCACTAGGAGGGACTGCCTCGAGTATCCTGTACAATTTCTTGTTCAAAGTAGTAATAACACCATGAGGCCTAGACTCATATACAACGTGAGGTTTCCATAAATAAGGTTGGCCCAAAAGAACATTACAAACTTCGAGGGGAGAAACATCACACAATACCTCATCTTTGAAGGGCTTTATGTTGTATGACAATCAACACTCTTGGCTAACACATAGATCGCTTCCTTGGTAGAGACATCCAATGGTGTAGGGTTGTAGGTGTGACATTGTCAGTAGGGATAGTTGCTTGACGACCTCTATTGAGATGAGGTTCTTTTGTCTACCGCTATCAATGATGAAGTGTAGTAGGGTTCCTTTTACCCACATATGTGAATGGAAGATGTTCTCTCCTTCTTCTAGCTCATCTCATTCACTAGGCTCGAGCTTGGTTGTAGCAATGGTGTCACTGTGTTCCATGTCAATGATTCGTCTTCCCATTTCTGGTTCTGACTCAGAGTCAAAACCCACATACGATTTAGAGGATTTCATTTCGGCCACCAATGAATGCTTTGAGTGGTAGTCAGTAGTGTTATGCCAAGGGTTCTTATGGAAGTCACACCACTTCCCAATATCTTTCTTTGTCTTTTCGGTGCCCTTATTTGATTGTGTCTTGGACTGGTTGTCCTGATACTTTCCATATTTTCTCTGTCCTTTGTTCTGTGGGTTGGGGGCACCCTTTCCTGGATTTTTCTGTGAGGGGTTCCTAGGCCCAAATTGTCACATCTTTTTTTTGAGCTTCTGCTTGATTTTGACTGCATATCGATAGGCCACACCCAAGGAAGAGATTTCTAGAAATTCCATTTCGGTATGGATATATCTATGCAGAGCATTGCTATACTTGAGCACCAAATGTCATTATGAATCTTTGATACCCAACTTGGTGCGCAAGATATGGAATATATTTGTGAACTCTGGCACTGCTTGGTCTCTTTCTTACCGCAGTGTGGTGCATTTGGTATACAAGTCGTAATAACTTTCAAAAGGGTACTATTGTTCCTTAATATAATTTCTAAAGGATTCCCAAGTGGCCATGCCTATAAATAATGAGGGTTCCTCTCTTTCCTTTTTCTCATAGAAATTTTATGACCAATCTTTGACATGGGGAACGACTTTGAGGAGAACAAAAGTAATCTTTTCTCTATTCAAAAAGTTATGGAAAGAAAAATACCCTTCTAGTAGATTCAACCACTTGTCTACAGCATTTGTGTCTATCTGACCTTCAAATATAGGAATATCGAAGTTAATTTGTACCTTGAAGGGGGAGGCACCTCCGCTCAAGGAAGATGTGTCTCATGTTGGTAGTCGTTGAAGGATTTGTGTGAAAATGTCCATCATTATGTTCCTATGTTGAGTGAGGGATTAATCAATGAAAAGTTTGAAAGGATCTCCTGTCCTATCATCTTTATTTTCCCCTAAAATGAGAGGTTTTTTTGGCGTGCGAGAGATTTTTTACTTAGGAGAAACAAGCTTGAGACCCCATTCTTTGTACCCTGACCTCGTTGGGGACATGCATTAAGATGAAAAGTAGAAGACCTCTCTGATACCACTGATATGGATTTTATGAGAAGAACGAAATAAATACAGATTATTGAAATATTATTAACACAAAATAACAGAGATACAGTAAAACTGGTTTTCTATTCAATAAGGAAATAAGATGAAACTGTAAAATGCAGCGGAAAAGAAGATTGTTGGTATGGTGGCGGCTTATCTTTGAGAAGAGATGTGACGATTGTGCTCATTTGCAAGAATATGGTTACAATGAGGATCTAAATGCCTTTTTACAATAAACATGAATGTCAAAAACCCTAGACATCCAAAAACCTAATTCTAGGAGATGAAGTGCCAAAATTCATGTGGGACCCATTTGGGTAAGTTAGTACATCAACTTCTCGAGGTCGTAAATTTTGCATATGATCTTCATTTTAGGCACACTATAGCTCTTTGGAAAGGTCTAACCGAGAATAAAAATTTCTACTAGCCTAGGTTAGTGCCTATCATAGTCACTTGGGCCCCAAATTCCCAAAAAATGGCCCCAAAAGTTTGGAACATGAAAAACTGTCGAAAAGTTGCCAAGGTGGAAAACTATTTTTCGAGCTAGTGGAATAGGTGTGTGGCCATTGATATCCACCTGGATCAATTACCAGTGATATTTTTTGGTTGAGAAGGCCAAAGAAGCTAGATCATAAGTTCCCACTACAATTGGAGATTTAGGCAAGGCCCACAAGATACATGCAGCGATGAACCACTGCCAGACTGAGCACCGGTCTATTGTGCTAGAGACATCAGGTAAAATCATAGATCAAAATTACAATATATTGATAGATCCATGTTCTACAAAGAGATTTATCTTTAGTGCAACGCTGAAGAAAATTATGGTAAATTCAGTCAAGCAGGACGAGTTCAAATACATAGAAATGGCATCGTGTGCCAAACAGAAGGTTGGAGGAAAGGCTGCATATGGTAGAATTAGCTTAGGATACTTTGTAATGAAGGTGTATATTTATGTCACTATATTAGGATCTTATGACATAGTTATTGGTATGGATTGGTTGGAATTACATGATGCGATAGCTAACTGTAAGACAAAACAATTAAGTTTGACAGATGATTTGGGACAAAGTAGAGTGATTGTAGGAAGAAACCAGGGAGTGTCCTTGAGGTTTATTTATTCCCTACAATTTCATAAGAGTATGCACAAGGGATGCAATTTATATGCAATCTTAGTGCGAAATGGAAAGGACGAGGAGGAAGGACTAGAAAACCTTCCTGTAGTACAAGAGTTTGCAGACATGTTTTTGGAAGAGTTACCAGGTTTACCACTCAAAAGAGAGTTGGAGTTTACAATCAACTTGAAACCTAGAACCAAAATGATAGAGAGAACGCCTTAGCAGATGTCAATGCCTGAATTGCAGGAGTTGAAAATGAAATTGAAAGAGTTGTTAGATTTGGGACTGATACATCCAAGCGTATCATCTTCGAGTGTGCCTATTATCTTTGTTAGAAAGAAGGATAGATCATGGAGGCTTTACATTGACTATCATCAGTTGAACAAATCTACAATCAATAACTAGTATCCATTTCCAAGGATTGACGATTTATTTGATCAGATGAAAGGAGTGACAATGTTTTCGAATATTGACTTGAGATTAGGATATCACCAATTATAGATTAAAGAGGAAGATATCCCTAAAACCGCTTTTAAGATGATATTTGGACACTATGAGTTTACAATTTTGTTGTTTGGATTGACAAATGCCCCAAGGATATTCATGAATTTGATGATTGGGGTGTTCTTTTAATACTTGGACAAGTTTGTACAAGTGTTATTGATGACATACTGATTTATTCTTGGATGAAAGAAGACCATGACGAGCATTTAATATTGGTACTACAGTGTCTACGAGAAAATGAATTGTATGGGAAACTATTGAAATTTTATTTGTACCAATCAAGGATTCATTACTTTGGAAATATCATATTTGGTGAAGGTATCACTATGGATCCAACAAAAGTGGAGGCTATTATGGAATTTTCAACACCGAAAAATGTACAAGAAATACATAGTTTTATGGGTTTAGTAGGATATTACCGATGATTCGTTGAAGGATTTTCTAAGATAGAAAATCTAATCAGAAAATTGCAGAAGAAGAACAAGAAGTTCATATCGACTGAGCAATCTGTGAAATCATTTCAAAAACTCAAGGAGTTATTGACAACAACGCAGATACTAAAATTCCCTGACATGCACAAGGAATTATTGGTATGCATAGATGTATCCAAGGAAGGTTTAGGTGGAGTTTTGATGAAAGATGGTCGAGTGATTGCGTACATCTCAAGGAAATTGAGAAAGCATAAAAAGAACTACGCAACGTATGACCTAGAATTATTAGCAATTGTATATGCCTTGAGATTTTGGAGACATTATATGATTGGACGAAAATTTGAATTAATGACAGATCATTGTGGATTGCAACATATTTTTATACAGATTAACTTGAACGTGCGACAAAGGTGTTTGTTAGAATTACTTAGAGAGTGCAAATTTAAAATTACTTACATTAAAGGAACTATGAATCGAGTGGCAGATGCGTTGAGTCGGAGACCATGCATATTTTCGGTATTACCTCTTAAGACAAATATTCGAGAAAATATTATAACTATACAATTCGATGATGACTGGTATAAAGAATTTAAGAATAATATTGGACGAGATAACACGATGGTACCAAATTATGAAGGTTATTCACTAGAAAACGATGGATTGTTGATATGTAATGAAAGAGTTTATGTACCACCTAACGACAAATTAAGAGGTTTGATATTATGTGAATCTCATCGAGCAATATACATGGCTCATCCAAGAGTCATGAAGATGAAGACAAACCTTAATCATTTATTCTTCTGGAGAGGAATGAAGGCAGACATAGTCAATTATGTGGCTATATGCCTATAATTAAGATTAAGATGGTCAAAGTATGATTAAGATGGCCCCATTTGAGTTTCTTTATGGGTGGCCATGTCGAACATCGTTGAGTTCAGATCGAATTGAGGACAGGGTTCTTGTAGGACCAGAAGTGATACAAGAAATGGAATAACAGATGCAATCGATAAGACATAGGATTAAAGAATCACAAGATTAGTAGAAGAGTTATGTTGATGTGCATCACAATGACCGCAGTTGTGAAGTTGGTGGCATAGTATTCTTGCAGGTAAAACAACACAAGAGTTTGATCAAGTTCGGAAATGGTGCTAAACTATTTCCTAGGATTGTGGGACCCTTTGACATTGTGGAAAAGAAAGGACTTGTGGCTTATTGACTAGCCTTTCCTGATTATTCGAGGTGTATGCACGTTGTATTTCATGTATATGTTTCGATATGTTATATTAGTGATCCTTCAAATGCTATTGACATGGATTATTTATTATATTGATGTATATATATCGAAAGATTCTTTTGAGGATTCATCCTGAGTGTGCAGGAAACATGACATGTAAAGGATGTTGATGGAATCGATGTATTCCATTGGATTCCATATTGTGTCAAGGAGTGGATTGTATTTATTGAATTCTTTCATTTTACGCACATGTGTTGTATGATTGATTATGGTATGATTTATGTATATGGAATTATTGACAGTGTTTTTGTCAGTGGATGTAGGCTTGATGATGCTTTCTAATCCGACTCACATAAGGAGTAGAGGGGCCATGCATAGAAACCATACATTTGAGGGAGAGGTGTGACAACATCCCTGTCACATCCTACTAGCACTCCCACCATGGTCTAAGTAGTAGGTTTATGATTACCTAGTTTGAAAGGTCCACGTTGTCGTGAGGGCGAACTGAGATAGTCTCTCACAAATATTTATAAGGAGCACAGAATAAGGAAGAGTCCTTATTGATTAGAATCCCTTAGTCTCTCACAAGGTTGACCGAGTGGAGTGTTGACTTCAAGGTTCGAAAAACTTCCAAAAACATTTTAAGAAGAGTGGCACCCTTGGAGCATGGAGGTGCGTCTTGAAGGGCATGTCACGTAATTTAAAACTTGAAGTCGATAAATCTAGGTGACCTAGAAAACATTGAAATAATTAGACCTTGTTGGATTAACTAATTAATTAAAAAATAGGTTATTAATTGAAAATTATAACAAGAGTCAAAGCCTAATTATACGAATTGTCTTAAGTCTAAGTTTGTTTTGGGAACTATCTAAAATATTAAAATTGGAATAAATCTAATACTAGGAAAAATGTGGTAAAAATATAAATATTGGATGAAAGGAACATAAGTGCACGAATTTAATAAAAAAGGAATTTTTAAATAGAAATAAATAATAACTTCAGAGGTTGGGTGTACATAGAATAGAATCTAGAGTCAAACTACCCTAGTCTAACTAGAAGAAGACTTCTAATCCAACTCCAACTAAGATCTAATTAGGAGACACTTCTTAAATGAGAATCTTTGGAACAAAGGGACACCTAGGAGTGAAAATAGGAACACATTGAGGATTGTGAGGGAATTTGACTGTTTTAAATAAAATAAAATTGGTAAATATTGGTGTAAGTTGGGGAGAATATGACAAGTGTGTGAGTGAATAATCCAAGTTAAAATTATCTAAAAAGTTAATTATATGTGCACAAGGACATGTGTCAGGGAAGAAATTTGTATAAAAACAAATGAAGTAGAAGGGAAAAGGATTTGAATTTCTGAGCATTGTTATGCTACCAAATTTTTATTGGACTGTGTTTTACTTGTGAGAGTTGGGATACCAAGCTTGTAAAAAGAGTGGAAGCTCTTCCTTGTGAGGGGAAGTCTTAGAGCTATTTTTGTTGGTTTCTTATGTGTGGCCCCTTTTCATTTCAGGGGGCTAATGGGGAAGAAGAGTACCCATAGCATTGACTGGGAGGTACTGATGAAGTATCTATGATTAGCAAGCAAAAGAAAGGAAGGATCAAAAGACTTTGAAGGGCATATTCATTATACAACTTTCATTAATCCCGATATTTTTATATTCTGAATTTATTTGTAGTACTAGTGTAGTAATATGTTAGACTAATAGGGCCACTCTAGAATCACTGGAAATTATGAATGCCAATTTTTTACAATTGTTGACAATGAATATTAGCTCTGATTTTGTATTTTTAAAATACAATTGTTGTCACGAATAATATTTACAGTCTTTATATTTAAATTTTCGTTGTAATTCCAAACGTTTTCTGCTCTCTAAATTGGGGTGGCTTGATCATCATTGTGAAATTCAAATTTACATTATGAATGGAATATGTTCTAAAATTTGTATTTTATTAATATTTAAAGTTTGAATGGTCATATTTTTTGGTTGAGATTATTTTACAAATTTAACAGTGCATTGATTGCTGGTAAACAAATGCGTTAGTTATGAAATTATATCATGAGTTTCTCTATTTAATTTCATTTAAACACAAATCAATTCATATGATGGGATATCTGTCGAATTTCATTCTAGATCCGAAACTTTGTATCATTTTCATGTTAAATCTTATGTCAATTCAATTCCATTGTAGTATGGACCTTTGTTGAATTTCATCAAATCCAAAATTATATCTCGTTTTTCTCTGTCGAATTTGTTGATAAATATGGAGTATATGTAGTATGGATGTGTGTGTTTATTTGTAGTTTGAATCCAAAATTTTTGGGATCGTGGGAAGCCTGTTAAAATTTTATGGAGTTTGAATTTTTAATCTATACTGCGTTATCCACTTTTCGTTGACAAGTCATGCATGTGACCATGAGCAAGAACCTAACCTTATCAAAAGGGCCACTATTCAGAGATTCGAGACTTCGGTGCTTTGGAGGTTTTCAGCTTCAATAGTCCTTTTCATGTGGAGTGTTACCAATTGAATTCGTTCTTAAGAAAGGTTGATCGACATTTGTAGGTTAACCATATATTTCCACTTTCCTCGTAAACTTTTATGAATTTAATCTAATGGCTGGCGAAGATTCTCCTCACGTGAGAATCTATGATGGATATTTACTCAGCATCTCTGGGCTTCAGGGTTTTTCTCCTCTTTCACAAATTTAGACGGTTTCACCTAGATTCCTGAACCATCAAAGGAATCAAATATCTAACAGATTACACCCCTCCTTAGATCAACGGTTTCCATCCACTTCGAAATTCACAACTCCGGGAGTTCCTCACCCTTCTGCAATAACAACTCATTTCCTCCGGAGTGACAAGCTACCAAACCCCTGAAGGACGAAGGCTTAGAGATTTAACGCTCCTCGATCAATCTCTAGATCTATGGATTTCCTTCACTCTGGTACTATGGAAATCGGCGTTTTCTTGATCCTTAGCATATACCTCTTAAACAAACCTGAGTTTCGAATCCCAAATAACTTAGTGATCTACGACTCACATTTTTCCATCAAATGACGGTCAGGATTTACTCTGGACTTCGAGACTCTAGGAGCTCCTTAAATTTTAACATCACGAATATAATATTACTGGAGTACCGAATTAACAAACCTACGAAGAGTGAAGGCTCGAACATCTAATGGTCCTTGATTGATCACAAGATAGACAAATGCCATTTACTAATGCAGGAGCATCTCTCCACGTCAGCCAGCCAGTCGTGTCAGCGCGCATGCATTCAAAGCCGAAGGGAGGCACAATCCTCATTTAAATTTGAATTGAATGTAATTAATATCTAGGCTGGTGAGCCATAGAAGACATGCCTTTGTGCAGGCATTAGGTAGATCGGATTTAATCCTAGAATGACTGAGATCTAGATCGATATGGTGGACTAGACAGGCCATTCAATGCAATTGAATAGGGTAGGTAGGTTGGAGGGAAGAGCTCGAAGAGCCCCCTCAGGTAAAAGAGATTTGGAGATCTCATTTTGAGCTAGATGAGTAGTGGTAGTCAGATAGGAGAGAAGAGAGTTGAGGAGATCCAGAGAGAGCTCAGGAACACCTTGTAAATACAGGCATTTGCCAATTTAATATAACAGAGCAGTTTTTCCTGCATTACTGTTTGTTGAATGGATGTCTGTGTGTGTTCTTTATGTATGTTGTAGATGTATGTTAGGAATTTGCAGGAGTGTGTTTGATTTTAGGGTGAAGGTATTTGAGGTTTCATGCCAGGAGGGCGTGACAGAGTACTGCGGTCTCTGAATACCGGTGCATTGAGGATGCACTTTTGAACACTGCGGGTTCAGACGAAGGCGTGGTGAGGCACAAGATATGGAGTCAACAACTCAGGAGAAGGCCTCAAGGTTGTTGAATACCTTGAAGGCAAGTCTATGTATGAGAGACACAGTTGCAGACATAATTCTACTATGAATTTTGTAGAGCTTTTCCAAGTGGGCATTGAGCACATGCACAAGGTGCAGTTGGAGGAAATTTGTTCTTAGTTCAGAAGACAGAATCTCTAAGGAGTTCTGTAGAGCTCTGCCAAGTGGGCATTGAGTGTATGCACTGCGGTGCATTTGAGGAAGGAACTCTGCAGGGAGTTCAAAGGAAACAGAATCACTGAGGATTCTGTGAAGCTCTGCTAGGAGGGCATCGCGAAGGTGCATAGGTGCACAGGAGAAGAAGATAGAACTGTTGAACGTTCTGTGAAGGAGGAACTCTGCCAGGAGGGCATTGAGTCAGGCTGCAGGCATGTACATAGAGGAGATAACTCTTTGAGTTCTGCTACCAGAAGGAAGAATCCACTGAAGGATCTTCACTAGGTTGCTGAACACCCAGAAGAGCTCAGTAATTTAGTTGCTTGAGCAGCAAGACAGCCAAGAAGGCATCAATTTCTCCATATGAGGGAGAGGAAGGACAAAATCCCTTAGGGGTATGAGTGTTTGCAAAAACTCAGGATGGATAGAACCAACGAGTGCATCTGAAGACTCTACAGAAGCACAAACATCAGAATCCTTTAAGGATTCAAAGACAAAATCTCAAGAAGGGAAGTGTTCTCATACACACAGCAGAACTCACAGTCGTGGAGTTTGCGGAGAAGAATAAAAGGTTGAGGCCTTTGAGGAATTTGAAAATTCTTCCAAGTCTCGGAAGAAAGCGCACAAGCTCAGGAGGAGCAACAGCAGCCATCGGATCGACAGAGGAAGGAGACCTGGATCGTTGATTTTACGTCCAGGAGGAGATTACAGAAGGGGGAGAGCGACAGCCATCGGATCTCACTCAGAAATCCCGTAAGTCATTGGAACGGGAGGAGTTGAGAAGAGTTTAGCCTCTGGAGTAGGCACGCAAAAGAAGTGATTTGAGCCGTCAGATCTAGGAAAAATACCCGATAGCCATCATATTGTATAGGATATGCACGAGGTTTAGCCATCGGGATAGCAGTCATCGGTAAATCGGGATTCTCGATGACAAGGAAATCAAAACATTCCAAGTCTTGAAACCCTGGAAGGATCTAGACCGTCCATTGGTGGAGACACGTGGCGGAGACTGAGCGATCATCGACATATTCGACATCGGAAAATCAGAGTTCCTGAGGATGAAGGAGTTGGGACATCGAAAGCCTTTAAATTCCCGAAGGATCTGGACCGTCCATCTAGAAGGACGCGTGGCAGCGATCAACGTCATCGGGAAAAGTCCCGACAAGAAGTCGTTGATGGGGGATTGAGTCATCGGGATATCGGAGATCCTGATGACAATTTATTCGTGAACTTTGGAATCACAAAATGCGATACCCCGATGAGTGAGAGCCAGCTATCATCACAGTAGAGGAGAAGGATAGTGCCATCGTGAAGGGCCGACTGTCAGCGTACTGGAGAGTCGGGATTCAAGGAATCGAAAATCCTGGGAGTAGATTCTCTTTGACATTTAAAACCCGTAGCCCCGACGGAGATAGGACTGCGGTCATAGGGACAAGGCCATATAGACCAGGGGACTGAGCCAGGAGGGCTAGCTAAAATTATAGCGCATCGGAAATCGGAGGATCACAGATCTAAAGAACAAGTGCATTTTGGCATAGCAAAGCTCGAAACCCTTATAGGAACCTATGACTGTGGTCATATGAAAGCAGGTCACATGGACCAACAACATAGATAGGAGGGGCTGAGGAAAAGGGCCACGTCGGCAAATTGTCCCATCGATGATCGGATATTTGAGAGGACAGTGAATCTCGACACCAGGAAGGACAAAACCCCGAACCTCGATACTGATTCGGGGACAACCACAGTAAAGTGAAGAAGGTCGTGTGGGGGAAAGAAAGGACCTGTGGATCTGGGTCAGATTTTCACAGTGATTCCCGAGGGAATCCAAAGAGTCTCTCCATCTCAAAAGGTGAATTTTGATCGATCCTATGAGCGGGAGAGGATTTTGTCGGAGAAGGTAGCACACCGCCTGCATCATTTACTCTAGGACTTTGTAGCTTCATAGTTTCTCATCTCTTAGACAATTAGGACTCAAACTTGTTGAATCGTCGAACTCTGATCCAACGACTAGTAATCACTCACCGATCTATGGTGTAGTTTCACTTTGTGACTTCGGGATTCGTGGATCACTTAATATAAATAAATCAGATATGTCGAAGTGATGAAGCTTGAAGGTGTCAGGGTTTAATGAGTGTGATACTCCTATATGATAAGACAGTTACGGAGATTCCAAATCCTCACTATCAGATCTTGTCCTCTAATTCCTTCAAAGGGATTTCAAACTCTTGATTTCCTCACTTGAACCGTGAACACATTGTTTCTCTTGAGCTCTGTATTCTAATTATTGTTTATTCTCTTTTCACCTCCCCTCTGTAAGTTTGTACTGTCTCTCTTGATATTTTTTCTTCCGAAAAGTAAGGTCTTAACCCGCCTTGAGTGGTCTTTGTGCATCGGGCATTGTTTCTTCTGAAATTGAGCCTTCAAGGGTCCCAAATACACACTTATGGAGTTGGCTTTGAATGTGTTTACACTGTCACACCCAAAAGAGAAATTTAAGGTTTCTTATAGAAATTTTAACTCATTCTTAGAACAAACTTTCACTCAATTGCATAATTTAATCATCACAGTATCAGTTAGTTCATAAAGTATAGAGTAAGCTTATCGTTTCCTCTATGTGTTGAGATCTTTTCTCTTCTTTTCTTTTCTTATTTAAAATTATTATGTAGATAGGATATTTATCTACTTTATTGTAACTTGTAGGGTTGTCACACTTATTCCAGGTAAACATAGTAAAATTGGAACTGTCATAAATGATAGATTGTCTATTTAAGGACCTCTGGTTTTTACTGTTAAGTTTTTGTCATCATACTATTGAAATTCTTCCTAACCTTTAATTTAGTAAGATACATAATTATTGTAATAGTATATATTGTGTTATGAAGTGATGACCAAGATACCATATTTTCTATGTTATTTTCGAGGAATTTGTAGTTGTTACACATGAAATTTGCACACCTAGGTACCTCACCCTAAGTGTCATAAAGTGTCATATAAGTGTCTCATACACCTTGACACTATGGAATAATCTATGCCACAATCCATAGTCAATATGGAGGAGGGATATATTACATGAAGGCCAAAATACCAAGTACACATGAATTATTATTAATATTCATGGAAAATAAATTGATTAAGTGTGAGAACCAAGTGCACGTGAATTATTATTAATATTCATGAAAAAGAAAGTAATTAAGTGTGAGAATCCACCTCACATTTGGTTTCCTATTTTTTAGCAAAGCTGGGGGATCTCATGGATGGTTGAAATATTTCCTCCTTAAAATCCTGGAGAGATATTTCCTCCCCAAAATCCTTAAGAGATATTTTCTCCCTAAATATCTTAGAGATCCCTTTCTTAGTGGATCTAGTGAGAGATCCTCTCCATGGTGGTTAATCCTCCAAATCCTATATAATGAGGGCTTTCCATGGAAGAGGAGGAGATGGAGATTGGGAATTATACCAAATTTATGATCTCATAAGTGAGGCCCAATTGAAGCATAATCAGTCTAGATTACTTGAGCAAAGGGGTTGGACAAAGAGAACTGGAAGAAGTTGTTGCACCTTCATCAAGTTTGGTCTGTAAGTACTCTTCATTTGTTCTCATTAATATATGTACATGCTTGGCATGTTTCTTTGAAATTTATGCTTGCTCCACATGAATTTGTCTTCAATAGATAGATCTATATTTGAGCTAATCTCAATAGAATATGAAGTTCTTTGTATCATTGTTTGTTTTACAGGACCTATCGAGCAGCTCAAGATTGGAGCTTAGCTTGGATCTTGCGAGGACAAATGTTGTTAACAAGGTACATATCCCTCTTCTTCTTTTTCGCATATTAGATTAATTAGATCTAAAAAGGATTCCAGTGTCCATGTTAAGCACTTTTTTGTCTTGGCCTTAGGAGTCTAGAGAGCAAGAGGGAATCAAGTTTGGTATGTAAGTACTCTTCATTTGTTCTCATTAATATACATACATTCCTGGACTGTTTCTTTCAAGTTTATGTTTTTTCCACATGAACTTGTCTTCACTAGATAGATCTGTATTTGAGCTAATCTCAATAGAATAGGAAGCTCGTTGTATCTTTATTTGTTCTACAGGACCTATCAAGGATCTTGGGAGTGAAGCTCAACTTGGATTTTGCAAGGACAAACACCATTTAAAAAGGTACACTTTTATTCTTCCTCTTCATGCATTATCTTAATTAGATCTAAAAGGATGTCAGTGTCCACGTTAAGCACTTTCTTGTCTTGGCCTTAGGAGTTTAGAGACCAAGACAAAATCTGCTTGTCCATAGGAGGATTCACTTGTAACAGTAGTATGGAATACTGAGAATTATAATTGAACTTAATAATATATTAAGGTTATGGGAATGAGATACTTCCTTGTTCCTCAGAAGAGTCACTAGTCTTGAGACCTTAAATATTAAAAATCAATCGGATGAATCCTAGACTTGACCATTGATTATGTGTCTTGGAGGTCCTAACCTTCCAGGATAGGTTGGGTGGGTAGACATTGTATGTGATGTTATGTGATATGGAAGATCCTTAATATCTTTAAGGTGTATTTAAATATAGTTGTGCAATGAGATGAATGAAATAGACTGTATATTACTAAAGTATGTTAATATAGTCTTTCACTTGTTCTATTGATGTTCAAAAAAAATATCTCTAACTATTTCTCAATTACTTTTATGACATAAGAGAGGGATTGTTACAAAAAACAAGTATTGGATTCAAAATTCCATAGATGATTCTATTTTTTTTTTAAATAACCGGTGCTTCCATTACAAAACAATTTAGGAATATTTTGAAATCAACATACCATGGTAATGATAAGGTGAAGACACTAAAGATTCATATATGAAGAAATCAATTTGAAACCCTAAAGATGATTGATATAGAGAATGTTGACCAGTTCATGACTAGAGGGGATTGTTGAAAATGTTCTCAAAATGTTTCCCAGTAAATTTGAAATAGTTGTAATAGCCATTCTAGAATCCAAATATTTATATATTTTATAAGTAGAAGAATTGATGGGATCACTTATGTCACATGAAACCAAACTCAAATTGGAAGAAGGGTCTATGGAACATACTTTCAAGGCTCAAATGTATTTTAGTAGAGGAAGTAGAGAAAACATATGGATAAGTAAAATAGGTAGTGGTAATCATAAGGAAAAAGATAAACAAACAAAAGTACACTCAGGAAAACCACAACAATCTAAGACTCACAAAATCAAAGAGGAATAAACAGAAAATGGAAAAGCAAATCCATAATTCAGTGCTACTTTTTAGCACTGAGAGTCACCCTCAGCATGCTAGAGGATAAGCCCAGTACCCATCAAATATATTTGTAATAGTAAATGTAACAATAAGTGTGTTTTTGAAAGGTGAGAGGGAGCTAATAAAAATTGTTCATCAATGAACAATGATGCCTACATTAGACTATGTTCCCACAGAGAATGTATAATACAAATATGAACAACAACAAGATAAAATTTGCAAATAAGAATGAAGAATAAAAATAAAGAGAATAGTGCAGGTGTACATCTGGTCCAACTGACTAATCCTTGAAGAAGATTCCAGAAATAAAGATCCTCCTACTTAGGGAATTAAAATAAGTTTATGATGATTCTTTCACATAGTCAAATCCTTTGTTGCATAAAAACAATAGCATGAATCCTTCACACATAAATAGAAACTAGAAGAAAAAGGAAATAAGTCTATTCCATATTAGTATTAGAAATATCAATTGAAATGCATGCTCTTCAGTGAGGTATACAGAGCTGAAAAAACAAAAAAAATCCATTTCTATTACTTTTTCTCCTCCCTTAGCTCTTTTTGACCCCACTCTACTCTTGTACCATGAAATATATAGCACTATAGGTCCTTTCTAGCTCACCAATTCGAAATCCAACGCCTTTACCTGTAACAACCGTTTTGGGGATTTTGGTGAATCAAAAGCAGGGGACACCGAGTTGCTGGGGGTTTTGGGCACGGGGGCTAGGATATCCTTATGGTATCCTAGAGCTAGGGAGCTAGAAAGGCTGCTCCTAGATGGTAGGGAGGAAAACTCGATTTTGGACAGTGTTTGGCACAGTTTAAAATTCAACATTGGACCAACAGAGATCGGGGTTAGCATCAGGAAGAGGTAATTTATTTTATTTTGTTATGTAATTCTTATGCAGTAGATAAATTTTAATCTCTGCTGAATATTTTTCTTATATGCTGGTGAATGAATTATTTATGCAAATTGAAAGGAATTATATGTTTAATTGTATGAAATTTTGGGAATTAAATAAATTAGGTTTCTACACATGGTGTCAGAGCTTCAGTTTGAAGCACTGGAGCCTTAAGGGCCTATCCACCTACCCACTTGTAAGAAGGAATAAGGAACTATTCAACACTAACCCAGAAATTTAAATAACCCCTAATTGGTTATATTGAAACCCTTTTCCTTGAAATCCTAAACAATCCGTAAATAATCTATATATGAATATATATATGTAAATGTAAATATAAATTAGGGGAAAGCTATCGAGAAGGAGGAGCACGACCTGTACACAACACAAGAAAAGGCCATATGCACCACATAGCCCGAGCGCAGTGCCCAACCACAGACAAGGAGTCGTGCCTACACAAACACAAAACAATTTTTTTATCAAAAAAAAAATAACAAAACAAACAAAAACCCCAATAGCCAACGCACCAACGCTCAACAACATGGTGCCAATGTATATTCCATTGTAGGGTGTGGACCCTAGTTATGATTAGGAGGGGTGGAGGCATTTCCCACTGTGTATCCTCCGGAACCTGAAGTAATGCGAGGATAGTTTTAGTTCACTCTCCCCAAGACGTGTGATGATGACTGTCAGTTTCCTGCTGGGGAATCTTGGTAAAGATAGTGACACTTCTGCTTACATGTTCTATTTGGAGTTAGGTCAATATAGTTGATGCTCCAAGATAGTCCAGCAGAGGAAGGATAGGAATGGAGATGGAAGTAAGTTAGGGAGGAAGGATGTGTAAAAATAGTTGAGATAGTATGGAGATTTGTCTGGTGGTGGAATTTAATGTTTTCCCTTCTAAAAAAAAAATGTGAATATATGAATATTCATAATTACGTAACTAAACCACAATTGTCTAAATAAAATTGTTGAATCGGATAATTGTAATTAAAGGATTTCTCAAACATTTGATTGGTTTATTGTCTTTTATAAAAGACTAGTCTTGTTGATTGGATTGGATGCATACCTAAATTACTAAAGGATCATACTTATTGATTATTAGTACATGCATGAGACTTGTATGTACTAGATACACATGCATTTCTTGTACATGTACACTAGTATGTATGAGTTTTCTTGGCTTAATTACTAATAGTGTCAATTATTTGTTATGAATGTGTGAACCATGTTTCTTTTCCTTTGTACCATGAGATACCTTAACTTCGGGACGATGTTTCCTGAAGGGTGGGTGTATGTAACAACCCTAGTTGAATATATGCTTAGGGATTATTAAGTAAAATTAATTAGATAATTAATTATCCTAATATGGTTTTAATTAAACAATGATTAGCATTAATAATATTAATTAATCATTTATTTATTAATTAATTGTTTATAACTTTTGATTAGTTAATTAATTAACTGATTGATTACATATCACATTTAATGACTTGAGTAATGAATTAAAGGGGTTAATAATTTTTAGTATATTTAATTAAAGAATTACGTATGAACGGGGGGAAAGAAACATTAAATGGAGGGGATAAGATAATAAATAAGGGGATAAGATAATAAATAAAGGGATAAGGAAATTAATGAAGGGGAGGAGAGTAGGTGAAGGGGGAATATGACGGGGAAGAGTCTTATGGGGAGAATCATTCTTTTGTGAGGTAGAAAGCATTTTGAGGAAGGGGATATATTTCTATGGGAGATTTTTCTATGGAGATCTATGGTGTGAGGAGTTTGGTTTTGGGGTTTTTTGGTGAATCAGAAGCAGGGGGCACCGGGTTGTTGGGGGTTTTGGGCACGAGGGCTAGGATATCCTTATGGTATCCTGGAGCTAGGGATCTGGACAGGCTGCTCCTAGCTGGTAGGGAGGAAAACTTGGTTTTGGGCAGTGTTTGGCACAATTTCAACTTCAGGATTGGACCAATAGAGATCGGGGTTAGCATCAGGAAGAGGTAATTTATTTTATTCTGTTGAGTAATTCTTATGTTGTGGATACATTTAAATTTCTGCTAAATATTTATGCTTATATGATGGTCAATGAATTACGTATGCAATGAGAAAGGAATTATATGTTTAAATTGTATTAAATGTATAATTTAATTTAGTATGGTCACTACATTACCAAAATAGAAATAATTACCAGCAAAGAATAACATGTTTTAACTGATTTCCTTCTTTTCAGGAGGCAAAATTCTGAAAACTAGGCTTCAAAATTCCTCTTTTAATTCTCAAACTATAACACATTTGTAAAATGTGAGAACAATGTTTGTATATAAGCTAGTTTTAAAGAAAAATTTCTCTCATTTGTTTTAAATTCATCTCTAGCTGGCCGGAATACGTGTCGCAAAAACATTTCTCAAACAGTAAATCATGAAAATTGAAAAAACAGGGCTCAAAGATTCCTTAGAATATCGCAATCCATGACACCTGTTTGAAAAATTAAAGAGTTTGTGTTATTAGGTCCATTCTTGACAATAAAATCCTTTGTATTTTGAAATTTCATCCTGGTTCACCTGAAAATCCTCCTGGAAGTAAACTGGTCAAAAATACCATTTCAACAATCTTAGAATAGAGTTTTCGCATCATATTATGTAGCACATTTTTTAGCGCATTTTGTAGCGCCTATATAAATTTGGATTTCCTGGTAAATTTTGTAGTGCCAAAGGAAAATCAAGTAGCCAAACCCTTCCTGACCTCCAAACAAGATAAAAAATATCATGGAGTACCTAATGACATGCCAAGGAAATGATATAAAAAATCAAAGGTATGACTCATGAAGCTTTTTACATGTCATGATAACAATCTCATATGTAAAATTTTATACGAAGGATATACATAGCCTTATTCATTCTGAAACCAAATCTGACTTATAATTACAACCAAAACACTCAACACCTATGTCCTATAAAACTTATGACTCAAAGAACAAAACTAAGGTGAATTGTTTTGACCCATACAATATTATGTGTTAACATATGGCTCCACAGGGGATGGAATGCTCCATGTAAGATGCCAAGAACATGCAGTTCCAGTTGCCTTATCCATTGGGCTATGGAGTCATCTGTGCAACTAAAATCTGAAAGACTGCTAAAATCTACCACTTGTTTAAGAAAACTGACTGATAAACCTGCTGCAAACTGAAGGAAAGAAAATGCTTGAGAAGTGAGATTATTTCCTACACTACCCTACCTCTAATGAGACATCCAATTTGATCAGGTAAAGGAATATTTCCACAACAACCATTCAAATAACCTTAGGACTGAAATGATCTCATCTCCTATGGCAGTTTCCTGTTCATCAAGAATGGTAATTTCCTCTTCATAAACATAATCATATGATAATTGCATAGCAGGACTTACATAATTTTGACTATGATCAACTGAAAACATATAGTTATCTATGCAATCATCCACCACTGCATGCTCAAACTGATTTTGAAAATGAACATAAGCATGATGTACATCATGATCCATAGAAAAATATGAAAACTTTGAAGAAACTGTGAAATGTTGTCCCAAATCTGATTCATACTTCCATTCTTTCTGCTCCAAATCTGAAATATACTCACATTATTGATGTTCATGTGCATGCACATTTTCAAAGTATTTTTGATATTGAATTCACTTGAAAACTTGGATATTCTCCTTGACTTCCTCTGCATCTTCAAACAACCTTATTAAAGATGAATATTTCTTTCTCTCGGGAGAAGGACAATCTCTGAATGTTGAGCCATTAAATATTACACCATGGAAGCATCCTCGGAAGGTCGGATCTCTAATGGCATGCTATGATAAACTCTGTAAAACATTATGTTGAAGAAAACCATAGCTTGTTCTTACCCTCTCCTCAAAGCATTAAAATCAATGAGGTATTGATCCAAGGACTTGTTCTCACCCCAATACTTTAAAAAGATGTTTCATAGCTCCATCCAAGAACCAATAGAATCAACTACCAAAGATTTAAACCACACAGAAACATCTCCAAACAAGGATTTGGAGAACAATATCATGGTAACATCTTCATGTACTATCTCAAAATGATCAACAAAGTTCTCAAAGGCTCCCAAATGCCTCTCAGCTATAACATGATCCTATCCAGAAAACCAGGGAAGATACTTGAAGAATTCAAGAGGATAAGGATGAAGATGAGATGGTATCCTTAAGGGTTTAAACATCTTATCTTTGATTCTAGTTTGGACAACAGTGGGTTGAAAGTGAGGTTCAGTGGACTGATTACAAATTCCTTCAGTGGTGGTAGAAGATGGTACTATGATAAGAGGAGTCGGTGAATCGGTTGTATCATTCACATGGTTACAAGGTTGATCATGTTCAAGAAGGATTTGAATAAAAAATATGTTCTCATATGTTTCAGATGAAGGACTAGGGTTAACATCAATTATGTAATAAGAACGAAAATATTATTTTTTCAAAGAGGGACATACAATAGTGGGTTTATGGTCATCATAATAAGCGAAGAAAAGGATGATTCTCCTGACATATGAAGGAAAGGACAAGAAGGAACTAATAAAAAAGAATATGATCTCTTGAAGGAAACTAACATCTTGATACCTGGACTTTCTGTGTCTTCCTCCCATTTTTTTTCCAGCTCATCCCTTAGTGGAGTTTTGTAACTGATTTTAATCACCAACAAGTTATTCAAATTTGTGGAGTCACCATGGTGAAAAAACTCCGTATTTTTTGTCACCAATCCTTTCTCACCATCAAGAATTGGTGGTAATCTCTGACATACAACCCAGGGAATATCTTCAACTTTGTCTCCAAAAATGACACCAAAAATGTTATCACTAAGAGTCACCCTCATACTACTAGAGGATAAGCCCAGTACCCATCAAATAGATTTGTAATGGTAAATGTAACAACAAGTGTGTTTTTTAAAAGTGACAGGTAGCTAATAACAATTGTTAATCAATCAAAAATGATCCATACATCAAACCATGTTCCCACATAGAAAGCCCAATCCAAATCTAAACAACAACAAGATAAAATTTGCAAAGAAGAATGAAGAAGAAACATAAAGAGAATAGTGCAGGTGTACATCTGGTCCAACTGACTAATCCCTGGAAAACATTCTAGAAATAAAGATCCTCCCACTTCAGGAATTAAAATAATTTTATGATGATGCTTTCACACAATCCAATACTTTTCTATGTAAAAACAATAACATGAATCCTTCACACATAACTAGAAACTATAAGAAAAAGGAGACAACTATGTTCTAGATTAGTATTAGAAACATCAATTGAAATACTTACTCTTCAGTGAGGTATACAGAACTGCAAAAAAAAAACAATTCCTTTTCTATTACTTTGTATCCTTCCTTAGCTCTTTCTAACCCCACTCTACTCGTGTACCATGAATATATAGAACTATATGTCCTTTCCATCTCACCAATTCAAACTCCAACCCCTTTCCCAAAATGGAAACCATTACAAACAGAGAATTGTTGGAGTTACTTCACACACACCTAGGATTTAATTTTCCTAATGTTTTTGTTTTGTTTATTAGTCATAATTATTCATTATCCAGTCTCCTATATTTTATAAGAGAATATTCCACCCGGAGAATATTCTCTTTCAGTTGACACTTCAGTTTGACTAGTTGAGTTGAATTTAGATGTTGCATTGGGATCATCACCATGCAACATTGGGATCATCAAAACGATAATTAGGCCTTGCCTTGGTATCACTACTAGATTGGCGCATTAGCCTTGATTCCCTTAGTTAACTCCTCACTACTCTTTGTTCAGACAGTTACTTGAAGACTAGTTGACTAGTTAACTCAACTAGGTGGCAATTCATTCCCATAACTTCCTGAGAGACTAGTGTTATCACTGAAATTTCATCCGCAAATGGTTATAGGAATCCATCATCTTCAAATAGTTATGAGTTCACCCATGGACCAAAATTACCAATTTTTTTTTTCCAAAAGCTCCAAAACTATACAACTAGGAATAAAATCAAAGTGTGTTATGACTACACAGGGCATGCGTGCACATGCGCCATCCATAAATGCAAGAAAAGTGCACATGCACATGATGCATGAATGTGGTTGCTAAAATCCATGAACACATGAGAACGGTGCATTTATGAGATTGGTCGGCCTCCCACCCACTTTTGGTTCAGCTTCCAAGTTGATTTGACATCCAAATCTCGACTGGATCTGACTGGGTGGCTGGTCAAAGACCTAAAAATGCCCTAAAAAACCTGTTTTCACACTAAAAGTTCGTTTCACAATACTTCAAAGTGGTGCTATAAAACAAAGCCATGGGTGCACTACATTTTCAAGGAATTCATTTGCAAGGTTATGTTGTTGTTATTCTCTTGGGAAATCCTCTTTTCTCATCAAGAGTATACTAGCATCATTACATTTGGGCAATCCATCTCACCTTTTGAGTGGATTAGCTTGGGATTCTTTCACCATTTCTTTCAAGTTTTCAAAGTTGTAAGAAGAGCTCAAATTGTGGGGGTCCAAGAGCCCTCCCTTGGAGGAAGAAGGGACCCAAAGTCCTCTTTCTTCTCAGTGTTTTCTTTTCACTAATACAATCCTTTCCATTGGTAACATGAGTCTTATTGTTTTTTTGTTCTTATGTCCTTATGCTCAATAGTTTAGTTGTTCTTTCCTTTTCTAGTTTAATTATTAGCTTAGTCTTTTATGTTTCTTTTTCTAATCCTTTCCTTTACTGTTGTCTTTCTTAGATAACCCAACTAAGCTTGTAAGCACCTCTGTTTTGCTCATTTAGATAATAAAAGAGGCGCAACAGATTGACAACTCCACTGGGGAAAGGTATCAATTTCCTACCCCATTTGGGTTTTTCTAGCTCTTATTTTAGTTTATTTAACCTGCATGTACCATAACTAGCCCAAGATGACCTGCAAAACATCCAATTCAAAGCTGAATTGAGAGATTTCCATTCATAATTTTCTTCACGGCCGTGTGACAAGTGTGTGTGGGTTTATTGGCCCACAGTCATGCATTGTGCGCATGTGCGTCAAAATTACTATGTTGTTCAACGCCCTCTGCACACATGTGCCCAAAAGTCTTTTTTGGTTTGTGCATAGGCGCTTAGTGCGCCTCTGTCTACTCTGAGACCCACACACCTATGCAGAGAAATACAGATTGTAATCCTTTTTGCGATTTGGGGAATACCCCTAGCCTTCTTAAAAATGATTTCATGCATGTTGTAATCTGCACCACACTTAGTTCCCTCTCCATATAAAGGGATTAGTCAAAACACATAGGCACTTAGGGGGTTTAAAATCATTATTTCCTCTTTTGCTTTCATTTTTCCACATGGATGGCTTGCTTTGACTAAGAGTATAAGTTAGAATCATTTGCAATCACATAAAGCTTGCATTGGGACCATAAATTGGATACCAATCATTTATTATGCTCTTCTCTCACGCTTCAAAGTGACCTTGAGAATCAGAAAAAGGTTGTAGGACAATTTCATCTCCCTTAAAAAGACTAAAACCTTTAGGAGAGTACAACATCCCCCTAGGGACTCCTCTTAGTTTATTATTCAAACACATCTCAAGATTGTAACAGGCCCATACATGCCCACATGCTACAAAGATAGGATAGTGTTGAAATTTACTTTCTTAGATTAAATCACTAGGGAAGTTTAAAGGTTTTGTAACGGCCCCATACATGCCCACATGATCACAATCTAGGATAGTTTCAAATCTTTGTTAGATTAAATCACAATAGGGAGTTAAAGGAATAGTAAAGGACCCACATGTCCACATGTTAGCTTCCTAGGGACTTTTGAATTTTGCAAGGTTGTACCAAAGGCATTTAGTTAATTAGGTAATCAACACTTGTAAGGACCAAGCAAAGTCCACATGCAACAAGGTGACACCTAATTCATTAAAACATTGGTACACTTTCACTCATTCACACACAAAATTCACTTATCACTCACATAGTTTTCATCACGAAATGTGGAGGTCAAAGTAAGTTTCCTCCAACGGGATTCCGAAACACCCCACCCTTTTCTTGATGAAACTATCCACTCCCATTTAATTTCAACAAGATTGGATCACACCCCAAATATCTCAAACAACCACATCTAAATTTTTTCTAAAAACTCACTAAGTTTTACTCCAAAGGAGGTGCCAAAAGAATTTTTTTAGACTAGGTAGGATTTTGGGGATAGGCATCCAAATAACTCCCTGTTATCTGGTTCTCACATTGTCAAAACAATAGAAGTTGTCAAATAGGGAACTATAAATCCTCCAAGTCAAGTGTTCCTTACACCATAAGGCAGGGAGATACCCGTGAAGGGTTGAAGTCCGAGGTCTGGTTGTTCTGTGAGTCCCCTCTTGAGGCACCCACCTCTTGGACGGGATCTAGTCTGTGACCCATTTCTTAGGCCAAAAATCTAAATGTCGCACTTTGACCAAGGTACCTAATGACCATATTTTAGGACATCTACCCACATGGAAATTGTGGGCTGCAATTGCACCTTGATCGGATTTTGTGTGGCTATTGGGAAATATCACTAGTTCTTTCGGGATATGGCCCCTCTACCCCTCATTATAACTGATCGCTTCATCCTTCACTAGTTTCTCTTCCGGTGGCTTCAGACCCCACTGTCGAGTGCTATTAGAAGGTCTAGTGTTATTTTGAGAGGAAGGACATTACATATTTTAGGACATAATCATTTGTTTTCTTTGTTTCCCCACGCGGACAAAACCATTTATCCACATATATGCTTATTTATCAAAACACTTTATGTATGATGCATTTCTGATTACATTTGATTTAGATATATATATATATATTGTGTAAAGTCCAAAAAATTGCAAACAAAGGCTCTTGTTTATTTTACTCTCATCACCATTTGCACACATCCACTTAGCTAGTCGGATACCATAGGGGACCCACAGAACCCCCATCATTCCAGACGATTGCAAAACCTCCCTCCTATTCTAGGGGGAGTTACTAGTCTTTCCAACTCATTGGCACCACCTTCACACACTCCAGTGAGTGCCACTATCTTAGGGTCATCTTTTCTTAGTTCCACCTTACTTGGGTCCAATTCCCAAGGTCCTCAGTCGACTTGCTCTCCTTTACACGGAAACGGGAGACCAACTTCCTCTCAAGGGGGAAGTACAAACCCATCTAGTTCCCCCCAAGGGTCAGCTTCATAACACACTCACACCATAGCTGGAACTAATCCTCTGCCACCACTACAGATTCCGTAATTGGCCTCTCTCAACATACCAGATCTAAGAAAACTCACAAATGATCCTATATTGCATAACCCCACATGGCCTGTAATGCCTACCAAACTACCTTTAGATATCCCCAAGTTTGAAGGAAAGGCAAGAGATGACCCTGCCAACCATGTCATGACTTTCCACTTATGGTTATCTTCCAAAAACATTATGGATGATTCCATCCGGCTATGATTATTTCAATGCACACTCACTGGCCCATCAACCAAATGGTATCTAGATGAAAAATCGGGGTCCCATGTGACTTTCAAGTCCTTGGCCAAAGCATTTTTGACCTTCTTCCAATTACCAATCCTTCATGCCAATGGTCTTGAACTACTCTCTAATTTCAAACAAACCTCAGCCACACATATCACTGATCACATCCGCGAGTGGCGTCGACGATGTAGTTTGTGCAAAGCAAAAACCACCAAACAAAAATGTCTTGATTGGTTTCTTAGATCACTTGTCTCTCTCCTTGGTAAAGATGTGGCTACCACCTTCCCTCAATCGGAAGAAGAAGCTATTAGTAAGGCTCAACAATATGACCTTATCTATTCACAATCAGGGTACTTGTACACAGTACTTCCTGATCTCCCAAAACCTATGCCATTTGGCCAAGACAAACTTGGGATGCCTCACTCAACAAATGGATTAATTGGTAATACCACACGCCATAGTCCACACACCCAACAACCACCAATGTATGGCACACCTCAATATCCGTTGGCATATGGAGGAACCCCTTATTATCCCCCACCCCCTTATCAACAACCATACCCTGTTTCCCTTCCTCCACCCACCAGTGGGCCACTGCCGACACCCACAATATATCCACCAATCCAAACAACTTCTGGTACCCCCTCTACCGCAACTTATACTCTAAGAATTAGCGAAAGTACCATGCCTTCCTATGTACCTTATGGATCATTACCCCCACAGAATCCGTACTTTCCATTTCATAGTCCTCTACTACCCATGGCTCCACCACAAGGACATCCTCACATTGGGGTGAATTTTTTTCAACCCTCTCCCATTCAGCAATATCAAAATTTTGAACAGTTAAATATAGAAAATATGACCCATCAGTCAAATAATTCCAAAAAGAAAGGAAAACACATGAACAGTAACAACCCAGGTCAAGGCGGGAATCACCCCGAACATAACCAACCTACTGGGGGCAACCAGAATCAAGGGAATCAAAACCCCTATGGGGGGAATAACAGTAGGCGTCAAGGGAAAAATAACAATAATCTTTGAACCAACTTCCCTTGTTCCCTTTGCAGTGAGTTCGGTAATTATACTCATCATTGCCCCTAAATCGCTTATTTTAAACAAATGAAAGACTGGGCAAATGGACCACATCCTCCAACACCGACTGCCCCTCAGTAGACCCCACAATAATACATGCAACAACCGGCCCCAGTCGTGTTGTAGAACCCCATTCCGCACCAGGGTGTGATGAACACCCAACATGACATGCAGCCTACCCCACCATAGTTGGGACAATATATCAACCTGAACAATCCCCAGATCACACTATCCTCCTCACTAGTGAGGAAGAATTCCTTCTATAGACACGTAGTCATCAATACCGTGCACCAACTGAGTCTCCTCGCATTCCCCCAGAAACAATCCCAACACCAACGGGACCCCTGTTGGTGATTCCTCACCCTAACACGAAAGCACCTCTTCACATCCCTCACATCCCATTACGTAGGAATGTCCACAACCCATAGGTTAGGGCGGCTCATAATTACAGTTTGGTCGATGACTTAGCATAATCCCCCACTGCCATGTCAGTCTTAGAAGTACTTCAAACTTGTCCCACTCAGTGAAAGTCATTAATTTCTACCTTGGGGGCAGTAGACCCCGCGAATACCCAACTCATCACATTTGATCTCGACAGTGGAGAACCTCATCTCCCCACTCTCATCATTTTTCAAATCCCAGTGAAAATTTGGAACATTACAGTTCATCGGTGCATCATCGATGAAGGTGCATCCACATGCATCATGTCCAAGTCTATATGGAAGAAACTTGGTTCCCCCGAACTCATACCATATTCCATTACCTTAGAAGATTATGACAGATGACCATCTTCTCTAGAAGGGCTCTTCCAAAACATCCTTGTAGAACTTGGGTGCAAGACCATTCTTATTGACATTGAAGTTATCGATGCCCCACTCGATTACAATATCTTGTTCGGTCATAGCTACATGTACTCTATGAAGGTAGTTTCCTCTTTCGTCTTTTGAACCATGATGTTCCCCCATAATGGGAAGATCATTACAATTGGCCAAGTTTCACATTATGAGCCTAACCCTTCTGCCAACATCAATAACATTCTCCCCCTCATCCACATTAATCCTGAAGCATACCCACTCATCAAAATGGGGCCCAGAATTTTCAAAGACCCTTCATTGTTAGGAACTTACCATGGCACACCACCGCACCTTCATCCTTCCAATCAGGTATGTGTTGTATCATCCAAAGGAACTGACATGGAGGATACCCTTCCTCCCAAAGAGGCTTCTCTCATATTTTATGTCCCACTAGTCGCATAGCTCCTCCCTCACGAGCCTCCTGCGAACTCATCAACTCCACTAGTTCACGATTTCACCTCTCCCCAAGGCCATATCCTAGTTTGGGAGATAGTTCCCTAAGCCATTACTCAAATCCAATTCTTTTACCCCCCACGAGGTGTACAAGCCTTCCAAGTGGCTGCAACACTTACTCTCTCTAATATGGTGTTGGCAATCCTAGTTTGGTATTTACATCCACTAGAGATGGTTCCTCAACCATCCCTTCCCCCCCAAACAAAAGGAATCCCAATGATGATTCCCATACTCACTCCCACCGTACCCTCTACACCCCCACTCACTCACCTCCCTACCATAGCTGGGAGCAGGAAAAAGAAGAAGGAGCCCACAACTCCACTTCCCCCATGCGTCCAACCTCCTTGCGCGCTATGTGAGAAAGATGGACACCCAACCAACAAATGCCCATCTCTACCTGAGTTACGTAACCTAATTCAACTCAATCAAACACCATCACAATTCGTCACTTTAGCAAGTATTCCCGCTACCTCCCCTAACAAAAGTAGCAAAGGGCTGCGAACCAAATTCACTTGCACCATATGTTTAGAATATGGCCATTATACACACCATTGCCCAACGCTACCTCAATTCTGACAGACATTAGTAGTAGTATGCCAAAGCTTCCAGCACAAACCCAGTCTAGCTACATCATCCCCACCAAACATCACTGACATCCATTATGTCATGACTTTGGTCAACGAATGCATGAGATGCCCTTGCTCTCTATGTGAATCCTTAGATCATTTTACATATCAATGTCCTATGATCATTGAATACAGGCAATGCCAAATGACCCTGATTCAAACCCCTACACCCCCTATAGAATCAATGATTGACCTTACCCCATCACTCAAGATTCCTGACATTGTTTCTCCTGAACCAAAAGCATTCCCTATTCCTCTGTGGTTCTTGGATGACGTATACGAGGATTTATCCCCAAATCCCCCCTATTCTCTCGTTCATTTCCCCATGGAAATTTTACGCCCAACTACCACTAGTACTCCTTAGTACCTCAATATTTGGTTTATGTCGAGCGAACCATCGCAATATCATTGCATGATTTTCCCCACTTATTCATCACCAAAGGACCACCACACAGTGATAGTCACTAATATCACTCTTCATGATCCCTTGTATTCTCGCCAATTTCATTGTGATGTGGACATACTCGAAGAATTAAACACCCCCAACTACCCATGGGATGCACTACACCACCAAGCACTCTTCTTTCCATAGGAAGCCTTCACGCCTCCTAACCAACTCCCCATATACGCAGTCAAAACCAAGGATTTTATCCCATCAGGGCATATCGACTGGTTCAACAACCCCATCCCTACCCCTGATGCTTTTGAAGAAGGCAATATGGCCAACATCTCCTCCACCATCAAAATTGATATTTCCATAAAAAATGGAGTCGTCAAGGAAATCACCATTGGCGTTGCTTGCACTCCTCAAGAAATCAATGCCTACAAAACTCTCTTCCAAGAGTACCAGGATATGTTTTCCTATTCATACACAAAAATTCCTAGCCTTGATCCTTCTATTGTCGAACATCGCATCGACACCTGGCCTGATATTACACTGGTTCGTCAAAAACAATGACCGCTACACCCATCCAAAGATGTGACTATCAAAGCCGATATTGACAAATTATATGCAGGTGGGTTCATCTACCTGATAGCCTATACCTCATGGGTTTCCAACCCTGTACCCGTTAACAAAAAACAGGGCACTATCTGTGTCTACACAGACTTTCACGATCTCAATCACGCATGTCCCAAAGGAAACTTTCCAACGCATTTCATCGATCAAATTATCGATGACTACGCTGGCCATGAGGCCTTATCCTTCATGGATGGTTTCTCTGGCTATAACCAAATCCAAATCCACCCAACCGATCAATACAAAATTGCATTCACCACCCCTTGGGGTACTTTTTCATATCACATCATGCTTTTTGGCCTAAAAAATGCTAGTGCAACTTTCCAACGGGATCTGACATACATTTTTCACTATCTAGCTCATATCATCCTCGCATACTTGGATGACCTCATAGCTTGATCCAAAAAACGCACCCAGCATCTTGATGATTTATGGATCATCTTCCAACCGTGTCGTCAATACAACATCCTCTTGAACCCCCTTAAGTTTGTGTTCTACGTCACTGTCGAGCGCCTCCTCGGATTCATCGTTTCCCAAAGTGGTATTACCATGGATCCCCTCAAAGTCTAGGCCATCATAGAAATTCCACCCCCCCAAAATTTACACCAACTCCAGAGCCTACAAGGAAAAGCTAACTTTCTTCGGAGATTTGTGCCAGACTATGCCACTCGTGCACACTGTTTCCTTTTCTTACTACGCCACGAAATCAATTTCCACTGGGATGAACATGCCCAACAAGCGTTCAAAGATCTTAAAATGGAACTCTCCAACACCCCTTTAATTAGCTCACCCAACTATAATCGTGACTATATTCTCTACATCTCAGCCTCAACTGTCTCAGTAGCAAGAGTTCTCATCTAGATCGATGACAAAGATCATGAGCATGTCATTTACTACATTAGTAAAAACCTCTCAGGGCCACCCTTGAAGTATAATCATGAAGATAAACTATCCCTTGCAGTCGTACTCACAGTCCAGAAACTGCGCCATTACATTCTACTTCGCACAACCAAAGTCATAGTGGATTCCAACCCCATGCAATATTTTCTCAGTCATTGACAAATTAATCGCAAATTTTCCTGATGGATCATTATCCTTCAGGAGTACGATCTCGAATTTTCAACACCCAAGAGAAAGAAATCTCTCATCCTCACCAAACTTGTCACAGCCTTCCCCTCCGATACTACCAGTGCTCCTATCAATACCGACTTCCCCGATAAACATGTATTTTATATCACTTTGGATGATCCTTTGTATGACGACCTCCTCATCTACCTCCGGACCCAAAATTTCGGTAACCACCTCTCACGAGATGATCATTGTCGTATTTATCACCAGGGCCCCCGCTATCTTGTCATCAGAGATATCTTATGTCGGCGAGGGGTCGACACCATACTCCGTCGATGCTTGACTATTGACGAGACCGATAGAGTCTTGAATGATTTCCATAGCGGCGCGTGCAGGGGACATCTCTTGGGGATGTCCACTGCTCATAAAATCATCCAAACAGGTTATTTTTGGCCTACATTGTTTCACGACTGCATTCATGCCATGAAATGATGCAATAATTTATGGCTTTATGCCAATAAAGCACGAGCACCACCTGCTCTTCTCCACCTAGTCATTATTGTCGACCCCTTTTGTAAATGGGGCATCGACTTCATGACTTGTCATCCCCCATCCAACAATGGAAAAACATACATTGTCATCGCAGTCAATTAATTTAGAAAATGGGTTGAAGCCATGCCTACCTTCAACAACACCGCTGACACTGCAATGCGTTTTTTCTTTAACCACATCATATCCCGCTTTGGAGTACCACTCCAACTAGTCTGTGATCATGGTAAACATTTTGAGAATGATATTTTCATCAAACTCTCATCCCAGTTAGGATTCTCCCACAAGTTTTCCTCACCATATTACCCTCAGTCCAATGGACAGGTTGAAGCGGTTAACAAGATCCTCAAGACCATGTTATAGCACACGGTCAACAAACATAAGACCAATTTTCATCATATGTTATTTTCCACACTATGGGCTTACCGTACGGCCATGAAAATGGCCACTGGTTTCACACCATTTCATCTAGTCCATGGGGTTGAGGCCACTCTTCCTATTGAGTGCAAAATTCCCACCTTACGCACCACAATTGAGCTATTACCCGACACTGCTCCAATGGAGCATTGTTTGCTGAAATTAGAGTCCTTGGACGAAGATCGCTGATCTTAATTATAGAACAATGAGGCAGCCAAAAAAATGGTCAAAGGGCACCTTTGATCGCCATGTTAACCTTCACTCATTTCACGAAGGTGACCTCGTCCTTGCTTACGATATCACTCACGATACCCTTGGTCATGGAAAATTTGCATCACTATGGCATGGCCCCTACATTATCCAACATTGCCTCACAAAAGGTGCCTACATCCTAGCTTCTCTTGAGGGCCTCTCTCTCAAAGAACCCGTAAATGGGTTATACTTAATGAAATTTTATGCCTAAGCGTAGCCATTCTACATTAGGTTATTTCTTTTGTAGTGTTTTTTATCTTTTTTCTGTACCTCACGTCTAAACTACCATTTGTGTTATTGACATATGCTTCCTCCACCGACCTACCACATCGGTTACATCGACAACACCATCCATTGGACACAAAATCTCGCTTTGGTAGCTTGGGCCCTCTATTCCCCCTCACATGAACTACTCCACTCTAGCGGCATATGTTTGTGTTCAGAAACCAACAACCAAGCCGAATACATTGCCATCATTGGCCTCCTCATTGATGTCAGCCATCATCATATTTTTCACCTTAGTGTCTTACTTGACTCCCAACTAGTCGTCCTCCAACTCAACAATGTGTACCGAGTCCGCGATCCTTGCCTCTTTTGCAAATACCTAGAAGTTAGACTTTTATCTCGACATTTTGATTTCATTACATTTACACATATTCCAAGGCAATTGAATCAAATCACAGATAACCTAGATAACATTATACTCTACTGGCATATATCACATCACGATACCTTTACACACACATAAACCATCAAGAGTCTGTCACAACATATATAGATTAGACATCATAAATAACTTAAAAAAAAAAAAACCATTCTCACACACATGTGAACACCACAAAGACCCCAAAATGTATATCCATATATATAAATTGGTCACCAGTGCCATCAAAATGTTTACATACACATAGAATACATCGTATACAAAATCCGCAAGCCAGTGAAGCACCTCGGTAAAAAATTGGTGTCACTGCACCAAAATGGGCTCACCAGCCTATATATAATATATAAAAATACCCAGAGAGACACTCATGGTGCCTCTAGAGCACCACCTCCTGTCCCTCCCTCAGGCGGTGGTTCCCCACCCACTATCGGTCCCTCCGGACCTGGAGGTAACCGCCTAGTCATCGTAGCACCTGCTATTACTTCTCGCTGAACCACAGTCTACCAAATTAGCAGAACTCCCACACACTACTCCATGATTTCCTCATCCTAGATGCATGACCACATGCCCTTAGGCACTCCCTATAGCACCACTTCCAAGTGGCAATGAATATCCTCAAAATCTCCCCCGGCCTCAGCTGAAGGAGCATGCAATGGCCCTGCACCAAGGTCGTCGAAATGGCGTCTCCTAGCCACCCTCTCCTTGCCAGCTGGTCTTGCCTCCACATCCTCATGCCCTCGTCTCTCCCCTGCTCGCGATTCCCCCCGCAAAGGCCTCACCAGCCCCTGACGAGCCGATGCTCTCACCAACTCAACCTCATGCCCACAAGGTCCCACATCTACACATACAAACAAACAAACGATAGCATCAACATCCATATATAAATAATACATAGGTCATACTATCTCAAATATCAGCATATCAAACAAATCACAAACATACGTCAGCAGTCAAACACCTCTCTCGTCGGTAGCACCATATCCAGATCACCCCAGAAGTCAAACCCACAGTATGGATACTGCAGTATGATCTACGACATCTGCCACCACATCTGTGCAGCCTCGGCCGTGAAAAAATGGACACCCTCACCACCACCATGGTGAATCAAAATCCATTACCACCGCTTTAGTCGCAGCTCTCACTCACCAGGTGCGCCCAATAAAACTCTAGGGCGCAACATCGACACCCTCTCCAAGAACCATGCCACCAAGATGGACCCAAAATCAAAGTCCCCTGAGTCCGTAACCCGACACCTATCGAGCTGTCCTACCATCTTGGCGTGCAACATCAATCCCCAGGAAAAGTGCTCTCCCACCAATACCCTCCCCATAATCCTCAGCTGACCACCACTGATCCACTGAGTCGCAAGGGACCCATAAACCCTTACCACCATCGCTACTACACAGTGGTGAACCAAAGCATCCATCGCCCCGATACTCACTAGAGAGCCTGACATAAAGTCATTTCTCGAAAAATACCTCCAGCCGAAGGTAACCAACTGCCTGTCCCCAGGTAAAACAGGATCTGTCAGTAGGGGCATTCCTCAAAATTGGAGCCTAGTCAGAAAGTACACATCCTCCACCGCAGTGAAGGCTAGTTGCTCCCCTCGCACCATAAAAAAATGAAGATCTAGACTCCACATCCAGATCAAGAACTGTAATAGGTACTCTTGGGCCTGGATCAAGGGGAACTCAAAAAACTTCAATAGCCCACAAGATTCCAAAGTAGCATGAACCACTAGCTCCTCAATATTTAGGGCCTCCCTCAACTATGACCAGTCCCTCTCTCACCAATGAACTGACATCATCCAAATACTCACCTGCAACCACATAAATCTAGTCCTAGATCATTCATATCAAACATAAACACATTAAAATCTCAGAAAAAGATGAGTTTTTCACCCGTCAGCCTTGCCTCCAATGCGTGGTTGTTTAAACCCATAGGCACACACACATGCATGCCTGTTCAAACCCATAGGCGCACACACATGCACGCCTGTTCACCCCACAGGAGCACACACATGCGCGCCTGTTCATCCCATAGGCGCACATGAATGCACACCTATCCACCAGATAGAGGCACCTTCATGCACCTCTGTCACGTACACAGGTGTGCATCACAACGCAGTTGTCCCCCACATAGTTGCGCACCCATGCGTAGTTGTTTAGCTAACAGGCGCGCATACAATGTGCACCTTTTTTCCCCCTTGGGGTGCACCCATGAGCGGGTTCTTGGATAACAGGCACGCACCCATGCAATAATATTTCTGGATTTCCCATACACTGGGGGGCCCACAACCATGAAACTCCTTGTACGGCCTTCTGTACAATCCCTACCCACAAAAATAAAACCTAATTCTATGCAGGATGATTAGACCACTAACTTGAAGCTCACTGGTCCTAAATCAGCTGCCTCATTCTCCCAGAATCTCCAAATCTCCTATGAATATCTCTCGTCCAATCACTCTGAAAGAAAGTACAAATGAGGTGGCAATGTGGTCCCTACAACTATATATAGTCCTTTTTTCCAAACTTCCAGACCCCATTCCGGCAGCTCCGGGTGTCGTTTTTCCAATCCGTCTGTTGTAGGAAAATCTCCCTGCGGACAGGTAGATTTCCTCAAAGAGCTAGACCTTAACTCTAAGACAAAATGTTCTTAACGTGGACACTGACTTCCTTTCAAATCTAAACAAACTAATACATGAGAAGGAAGGAGAATAGAGGTACCTTTTTATCGACGTTTGTCCCAACACGCTCCGAGTTGAGCTCCAATCTTTCGCTCCTCGCTGAGTCCTGTAGACAAACAAAGTACGACCACTTCCTACTCTATTGATATTAGCTTGGAAACAGATCTATCTATCAATGATAAGTTCATGTAAGATCATACATAAACTAGAAAGAAATAGGCCAAGCGTGTCATATTAATGAGAATAACAACAGGAATACTTACAATCGTATATGTGAATGCGACAGCTTCGTCAAGTCCCCTTCGTCTAACCCTTGCTCGAAAGATCCATGACCCAGATGGTAATAGCTTCACTATTCACTCTCCTTTGGATGACTGTGTGTTTCCTATGGGATCATAGGTTTCATGCTAGCAATTCTTCCCCCCTTTTCACCATCATAGATCCTACTTATATAGGTTAAGAGAAGCTTAACCTCTTGAGTTATCTTTAGAACAAGTTGAGGAATCCCCTCCTTGGATCAGGGATCTCCTGATGGAACCAAGAATTCGAATGCAACTACCTTCTAAACTTGAAAGATCCTCCCCTTATTCTCCTAAACAGGCCAACCACTGCCTCAAGTTAGACAACGCTCCCTCAAAAGGGGCATCAGGGCGCTATAGCGCTCCCTAGGAAGCTTGAAGGGGGTGCCAGCGCTCCAAGGATGGATAACGCTCCTTCAGAGGGGAAGATAAGCATTATAACACTCCCTGAGACCTTATAGGGGAGCCCCAACGCTTCGAAGGATGATGTAAGGGAGCACTCACCTTCAAAACCTTTGTTTAAGAGCTCCTTTCAGGTGATAAGAGTTCTTTGACTTCAGTTAATCATTCTCCTTCCTCCAAATCAAGTGTCTAAGTTATTCTAGATGCCTGTTTGGTGTCTTCATCATGGAAGTATGCTTCATTTGATGTTTGCGACACTTGTGAATGACATGCGACACTTGCGACAGTTGAGAGGATCATGCGACACTTACAAAACTTATCAAAGTGAACAATATTGAGGTGTAACAGATTTCCCCCCAAAGTATGAAGTTAGAATATGCAAAATGATAACTGAAATGCTTTGTAGATGTTCAGGAAAGGGTATAGACTCGGAGAACCTGACAGAAGCTGCACACAAACATCCAACAAATATCATGACATATTTTAAAACCCAAGGAAGGCATACCTATGCTTGGGTAATCAAGACTTGTGAGATATGGCCGCCATAAAATACACTGCGGATCCATAATTGTAGTGATAAAAAGGTGTAGCCACCAGGAATACAATGTGGATCTATACTCTGATGACCTGAACTGATCGTAGCCATGAAGAATACAAAGTGGATCTATGAGGTGACAAGACATAGCCACGACCAATACAAAGTGGATCTATGTAACAGTGTATGTATCATTTGTCCAAGAGAAACTCCTTCGCAACCTGGGCAAAGTATATATCAAAGTGATGACTCAACCCAGGGTCTTCTTACCGATCCTAATGTGGTATGATTCTAACCATGTGAATAGATGTCCTGATGTCGAACATGGCAGAAGCCACTTGATTATCGGTCAATGGTGTGAACCGTTAACAAGTGTGATGGAGATCACCATTAATTTCAATGATTCCCAAGGTACCTTAGTACATTCCAACGAATGTGAATGGATGAGATGGAGTCGAACATCTGTGGAATCATCCAATCAGAGGTCAATGATGTAAACCTACTGTCGAATGTGAGGAGGCCTGCCATTGAGGCATGTAGGTCCCAAAGTACTGACTGGCTTCTAATCCTAATTCCCGGACAACGTGTTGAAGTCGAGAGGAATAGGCTCGTCGAAGGAGGGCCTTGATGTATCCCCCATCAATGACATGAAACAAACATAGAGATGTAATTGGTGGATGAAGTGGACATGAACTGACATGGGTTTTGAGGCAAGATATTTGGGATGGCTAACTCTCGAGGTGGATACTTCCCTTGAACACTAAGGCACAATAGTAGAACATGACATGGACCAAAACTTGATGATGCAGTGGATGTGGTGACTTGCGTCGGGTAACCCAAAGGAGTGAAAGAAACTCAAAGGATTGGCTCAGTGCAGAGGTTTAGCAGGTTATAATGCATGCAAAAGACAAAGTGCCATGTTTAAGGGCGACTCTAAGAATTGCTTGATAATGTTCTCAGAAGACTGCTTGGCTTACTTATTTCAATTTTTCCCCCATCCAGATAGACAAGTACCTCTTTTTGATTTAATGAGCTCGAGGAGGATAACACATGCTCGATATAACTCACCTTCAGTAAGTTCCTCTTCCTTTGTTTAACGAACCAAAAGAAGTAAGGGTTTGATCCTGTATGGGCCTGTCGATGTGTGCTTTAACGAGTCCAAAGACAGAAAACTCGAAGGTTTTTCAGGATTATAGAGTTTGGAAAAACACTTAAAAGAGAACTCTCTCAGTTCCTTTTTCATACAGTAGTCTAACGAGAATGAAAAAGAGATAAACTATCGCTCGAAAGACACCCTTTCGAACCTTTTAACGAGTGTGAAAGGAAGCAAGGTCACTCGATGATCTTTTCATATTTAGAGAGTCTGAAAAGAGTTTAAAGATGACTCCAAGGGGTTCCTTTTTCCTGTGTTCGTGTATCCGCACGGGTCCGAAAAAGAGATAAAAGTTTACCTGGTTGCATTCTCATGTATTTACGAGCATGAGAAAGAACAAAGACTAAGCTCGGTATGCCCCCAGCTTGAAATTTGGTGGCTTAGCTCCAGAATGATCATCAAAGGCTGGAGACATGCCCCCCAAGCTTCAATTCATTCACCGACTTTGAGGTTGTCACCAATTTCTATGCTAGATGGAGAAAAAGGATACAGGTGGATGAAATGAAGGTTCAAGAGAGGTGACTGTTTCATTTTTAAATGAGCTTGACACAGGAAAAGAACTATTCTCAGGACCTCTATTTAATTTTTTGACGAGCTTGCCACAGAGAAGAGAAACTATGCTCGTGATTGCTTCTTGATCATGGCTTCCAAGAGGATAACTCTCTGGAAGGATACCATGTCAAGGGACAAAACTCGGTCATGGATTCCAAGAGATCTTCGCCGGATGGAAGAGAATCACTCTGGAAGGAACACATGTCGAGGTTTGTGATAGGGGTAAGGATATCAGGCTCCAATAACCATACCGAAGAGATCACCATGTAAACTACCGGATCCAAATCATCAGAATTTGCGGTCATGGGAGACAACGCCACATAATTGACATGCGGCGGGGGCGACACTGTCTGCATATAGGAACCACTTAGGGAGGTAACCCAGTCAGGGTTGATGAATGAAAGTTGATCAATAGTCACAATTCTTCCATTGTGAGGGAAAGATATCACACGAAAAAGGGTGGATACAAGAGATTTCATAGCATATACATAATCCTGCCCAAGGAGTAAAGTGAAATCCAAGGGGTCTCGGACTACCATGACATAGATAAAGACAGTTTTCCCTCCCAAATTTACAGGAAACTAAGGAAGGATCCCTAAAGGTTGACTAGTTCTTTTGTTAAAAGCTATCAAATTCTGTGTAACCGGTGCAAGTTGAGGACAACCCAAAGCATACCAAGCAACAAAAGACAAAATACTAATGGACACACCTTCATCTATCAACGTTTGAGGAATGTCCCAACCACAAAATTGTATGGCAATCCGAAAAGGAATGTGAGAGGGAAGACGAGGTCTAATTAGCGCACCCCAATCAAAAAGGATGGCCTCATTACTTGGAGGGGGTTTCATAGGAGAAGGAGGGATGCCCCCTGGCATGGTAGAGTTTGTATTAATGAGAAAAAAATGGGCAGTATCAGGTTTACTCTCTAGAAAGGGAGTAGGATCGATGACCTAGGCACTCTTCAAAGGAAGAGTGGGATTGACCGATGATGGAATCGGGTCAACCACCTTGGCACTCTTCAGTTGAAGGGTGGGACTGACCGAGTAAAGGACTGGATCAACCACTTTGACATTCCTCAATGGAGGAATGGGATCGACCAATGGTGACTCGGGCTCGACCACTTTGGAACTCTTCAGAGGAAGAGTGGGACTGGCCGAGGAAGGGACTGGATCAGTCACTTTGACATTCCTTAATGGAGGAAAGGGATCGACTGATGGTGAAACCCCATCGACCACTTTGGCACTCTTCTGAGGAAGAGTGGGACTGACCAAGGAAGGGACTAGATCAACCACTTTAGCACTCGTCAGAGGAGGAGTGGCATCAACCGATGACAGAACCGAATCGACCACTTGAGTTTCATTTTCCAAGGGAAGAATGGGGTCGACGGGTGGAAACGGATCGATCTCTTTGGTGTAACTCTCTAACGGGAGAGTGGGGTCAACCGAGGATGAAAACAGATTGACCACTTTAGTGTCACTCTTTTGATGAAGAGTAGGGCTGATCGATGACGGAACTGGATCAACTACTTGGGTTTGTGGTTCAATCGAGGAGGAAACTATATTGACCACTTGATTAACCGGACTGAATGGGGATGGAACCGGATTGACCAGTCCATCAACCAACAATGTGTCGGAGGAAATCTTACGATAACCTTTTGGAAGTTGAAGTTTTTCCAAAAGAGAAGAAGCCCCGTCCATGCAAGGACAAAGGTGAGATTAATGATTACCTTTACATAACATGAAAGGGAACTTGACAATTTTCTTCTTCTTACCAACCTGAACATCACTAGTTGACGGGGTATCATCGACATGACTGACAAAGGCCAATGACGTGGAGGACCACATTTCTAGGACCTAGGTAAGACCGGGGCAATTCCTCAGAAAGTGGTCACCCTTACAAATGCTGCAAGGGAATTTTGGTTTTGGATTCTTCATTTTAATCTTTTTGACCACATCAACACTCCCAGTACTATTAACAGTGACTGGTTTCTTAGAGCCAACATCTGATGTTATTGGGGTATTGTTCCTTTTCGAGCTCTTCTTCTTCTTCTCTTTTCGTTTCTTCTTCTTCTGATCAACCTGGCTACTTGCTTTAGAGATTTCACTAAGCGAAGAAGGAGAAATGGAAGGAGACTTGATGGACGAAGAAGGTGAAAAGTCGACATGAGGTTGATGTGTGGGTGGTTTATTGACATCCAAAGTATTAGGTGAAACTGAAACATTGGAAGGATTCGGGATCACCGGAGTGGGGAACAACCAAACTAGTAATCCAATAGTGAGTCCTGGAAGACTCAGTGTGGCAACATATGGAGGACCAAAGTTTCCAAACGAAGGAAAGGTATAAGTTTCCCCAAGAGAAGGGGTTCCTCCATTGGTACTCCTAGGATTCGATGCCATTAAAACTGACTCAACCTAAGGTCCACTAAGTAAAATAAACAACACACGCTAAGAATCTAAGAAGCAAACAATCAAACAAATCTTCCTACAATGAAACCACTAGTTGGTGATGAAATCCAACATCGCGAGATCAAAATAGGAAGGGGCAGGGATAGAGTGGGTGGATCAGTTACATTGGTGACCTGCTTAATGGACTTACGCCTTGGTGCAAGATTCCACGTAGTAATTGTGGATTTACCCTCCAAGGAGCCCGAGTGAGTTTGACCAACGTCTGTTCCAGGTACAGTGAGACTTCCCTTCACCATCAACTTGCATGATAACCTAAATATTGTGGCTACTAAGGTCACCAACTCGTAGTCATCCCCTGGGCAGGTACAGTCGACAGTCTAATCAGAACGTATGGGCAGGATAACAAGTCTGAAATCAACATGAAAGGCTCCCACACATAATCATGGGTATACCTTCCAGTGACCCCCAATATATGATCTGACCACTACAAACAGTTGGGCCACGGAGGGATAATCTCCGTAACTCACCTGAATGAGACCTCGTGTGTAACCCCTGTGTGAGAGGGGGATCCCAGGAAGACTAATATGACAATTAGATTTAACTCTCCCTACCGCAAGATACTAAGTTTGTTTGATATCTTTGGAAAGTTATCCTTTCAACTTATTCCAAATCCCTACACCTTAAACTAATGTAGGTTTGCTAATAAAGATGAAAAAAGTCTGATACATTTTAGTTAAACGTTGATTTTAATGGTTGTTGTTTACTCAAAGGGTGTACGAAAGTGAAACTGATGGAATGATGACTCAATTCCCAAAAATATGCATGAAATATGATAAGCAATCGCTTCTTTTCAATGAATACCTATTTAAGGAAAAGAGGAAGAGTCGTTTTCACTATCAAACACTTGATAAGGAATTCCCTCAATCAATTTTGTTCTCAATCAAATCCAATATGATACTACAACATTTCAGAAATGCAAACTAAGATGCAAAATAATCATTAAGATGTACTTTTGTTGTTTTCATGTGAATGATGATCAATCCAATGAAAAACTTGTCTTGCCAACTACCCTTTCAGATCAAGGAGATTCAGACAAGAATATGCAGATTTTGCATAAACAACACACCCTTTTGCAATCAAACAAGGGAAAGAAAACCAAAAATGCAAAAGGAAGGAGAAAGATAATGGATCAGATGACCTTAAAGAACCAAATGAGAAGAGTCATAGACTTCTAATGTCCCTCACTAGAGTTCCCGCATAGTCGGATAGGAGAGAAGAAAGCAAGGGATTGATTTCAAGCTCTCAACAACAAAAACTCAAAAAGAATGAAGAAGGGCATAAAATCTAAACAATAAGGTGTTTACTTCTCAAGAGGAAGCATGTCAAAGGTCAAAGGAAGCATCATTGAATCCCCAAGCAGCTCAGCAAGTGAAAAAAACAGGGTTTGGACCTCCAAAAATACAATTTTTGAAGAGATTTTGGGCAAAAGAGGGATGACGCCCTAGTATAAGGGCCACCAGAGCATTATAAAGATCTTTCCAATAGCGTAAGGAAGCGTTGGTGTTCTTCTAACAAGGCAGGGGAGTGCTGGAGTCCTAAAGCTCAGAAAAAAGTCCAAAAATACAAAATTTCAGTCAAATTTTGACAATCAGGCTGAGTGTGATGGGGTAAAGAGTCAATCAGCAAGTGCAATCGGATATGAAGGGGTGAACAAGGTCTGAATACAATCATAGTGTAAGGAAAGGTATGTGAGGAAAAAACAAAACTAAGAAAGTTTCGTACCATCCCCAGTGGAGTCGCCAGTTTCTGTTGTAGGAAAATCTCTCTGCGGACAGGGAGATTGCCTCAAAGAGCTAGACCCTAACTCTAAGACAGAAAGTGCTTAACGTGGACACTAGCTTCCTTTCAAATCTAAACAAACTAATACATGAGAAGGAAGGAGAATAGAGGTACCTTTTTATCGATGTTTGTCCCTGCACGCTCCGAGTTGAGCTCCAATCTTTCGCTCCTCGCTGAGTCCTATAGATAAACAAAGTACAACCGCTTCCTACTCTATTGATATTAGCTTGGAAACAGATCTATCTATCAACAATAAGTTCATGTAAGATCAGACATAAACTAGAAAGAAACAGGCCAAGTGTGTCATATTAATTAGAATAACGACATCAGTACTTACAATCGTAGATGCGAATATGACATCTTCATCAAGTCCCCTTTGTCTAACCCTTGCTCGAAAGATCCATGACCCAGATGGTAACAACTTCACTGATCACTCTCCTTTGGTTGACTGTGTGTTTCCTATGGGATAATAGGTTTCATGCTAGCAATTATTCCCCCCTTTTCACCATCATAGAGCCTGCTTATATAGGTTAAGAGAAGTTTAACCTCTTGATTTATCTTTATAACAAGTTGAGGAGTCCCCTCCTTGGATCAGGGATATCTTGATGGAACCAAGAATTCGAATACAACTGCCTTATAAACTTCAAAGATCCTCCCCTTATTCTCCTCAACGGGCCAACCACTGCCTCAGATTAGACAGCGCTCCCTCAAAAGGGGCATCAGGGTGCTATAGCACTCCCTAGGCGGCTTGAGGGGGGCGCCAATGATCCAACGATGGATAGCGCTCCTTCAGAGGGGAATATAAGAATTATAATTCTCCCTAAGACCTTATAGGGGAGCGCCAGTGCTCCTAAGGCTGATGTAAGGGAGTGCTCACCTTCAAAACCTTTGTTTAAGAGCTCCTTTCAGGTGATAAGAGTTCTTTGACTTCAGTTAATCATTCTCCTTCCTCCAAATCAAGTGTCTGAGTTATTCTATATGTCTCTTTGGTGTTGTCATCATGGAAGTATGCTTCATTTGATGTTTGTGACACTTGTGAATGACATGCGACACTTGCAACAGTTGAGAGGATCATGCGACACTTACAACACTTATCAAAGTGAGAAATATTGAGGTGTAACACCGTCTTCAGCCACGAGATCAGTACCTCGTCCTCTACATCAAGACAATCCCCAGGCCACTTTTCATCCTTAGACCCCGGGGGAGTTATTTTTTCCCTACCCCATCCAGATACAGATGCTCACATTCAAAATTATCAAATAAATGCTTGTATGTTTGATTCTCTTCAGATATTGTTCACGTCAGGTAGTTGGTTTTCATGTGTGCAGGTACTTGGTCATCATACATTAGCACAACCCCGTCAGGTATATAACCAACACTGGCATGTAATCATTTCCTCTTAATATCAACTTGCATCTCCAGTCACACCCTCGAAAATTTTCCTTTAGGGTCCCCATATCCGGCTCTACAGTACCGCCACCTCCATTACACTTTGGGTATTGTCACCCGGTAGAACTCTCCCCCACATGAGTTGTCCCATTCATAGTACCCCTTGGCACTTTGAAACTCATGTTTTTTTCAACCCTTCAGGGATGGGAGTCTGGATAATATTACATCATGTCGTGAATCAACCACATACTCCTTCTCCTCATTTTGTTATCCGTCCCAACGGACTCCTAGGACACTTCCTCACAGATTATTTTGACTGCACTTCTGCAGCATCATTTACCCATCATTAGTCTACCCATCCTCATATTTCCCTCCATACATTTCCCTACTACAGAAACCATCCTATGGGGCCCCCACCCTCCACTTGTTTTTTCCACCAACTTGTGCCATCCCCAGGCCAAGCCATCTTACACTGGGGCACCCATTTCTGTATTTGCATTATTATCCCCACAATTTTTTTCATTCTTTTTGTAATTAGATCATGATCCCCAACATGTTACATAGATTTTTGTTGTCACCTTTGGCAACCTTCTTGGCAAATGCAACCCATGTTGCCCTTGGTTGGGGCACTCCTTATCATCTACTCCTCTTGAAATCATTCATATACTTCGAGTATCCCACAGGCCACCTACCTCTACCTTCTGAGTTTGTTCACTTTGTCCCACCTCTGGCACAACTTATCCCACCTCTTGTTGTCTCCCTGACACTCGACCTAGTTGAATGGTTGCGTCCACTTATACTTCACATATACCCCCAACCAAGGGAAGTCTTGAGTCTTCATACATCTTGAATTTTTCCATGTACCTCCTCAGTTCCTAATCTCACCTAGTAGATCTCACGAAGCCCTTTTGCTTCTTAGAGTCGCATCCCCCTTTTTGTCGACATCAACACAATTTCCAGAAGGGTGACAGTATCTTGACTCTCATTACCTTTCCAATGAGCGGTCTCAGACGGAACAGGGAGAACCATAATTTCTCCCTAATTTCATTGACCCCCGTAACATTCAACTTCAACACTTTCTCATGTTACAGTGGGTCTTACTTTGCGACTATTGCAGTTGTTTCTTATATTTTCCAAAGACCTCTGAACTTGGTTGGGCTATCAATGCCTACATAATTCGTGATACTTCTTATAGGTGTCATTGCCTACTATTCAGAGTATGCTCCTCCTCAAAATTGTCCTTTGCCTTTATCATGACCATCCCCGAGGGTGCTGCAGTTGTCTACATCAACACACCATTTCAGTTACTATACAACACCATTCTTTTTTGAGTTACATGACACGAGCATGGGGCATGCCTGCCTTGTTTGTACACAATTTATTTTTACACACCTTATGGAAGGTTGGGTCCTACAGGTTCCCTTCTCCCTCCAATGGGTCACTCTTGATACTCTCACTATTTCTCTCTCTTACAATGACACTCTCATTAGAAGAAACATTGATGAATTTTGGCTATACGTATGCTCCTAACCTCATCCATTAGGGGGCATCTGTTATCACTAAAATTTCGTCCGCAAATGGTTATGGGAATCGAGCATCTTCAAACAGTTATGAGTTCACCCATGGACCAAAATTACCAAAAAATCATTTCCAAAAGGTCCAAAACTATACAAGCAGTGACAAAATCAAAGTGCGCTATGAATACATAGGGTGTGCATGCACATGTGCCATCCAGAAACACAAGAAAAGCACACATGCGCATGATGCACGACTGTGGTCACTAAAAGGCGCGCACACCTGAGAATGAAACATTTATCAGATTGTTCGGCCTCCCACCCACTTCTCGTTCATCTTCCAAGTTGATTTGACATCCAAATATCCGCTGGATCCGACTGGGTGGCTGGTCAAGGACCCAAAAATGCCCTAAACAACCCCTTTTCACACTAAAATCTGGTTGCACAATACCTCAAAGTGTTGCTATAAAACAAGGACATGGGTGCACTACATTTTCAATGAATTCATTTGCAGGGTTACGCTACTGCTATTCTCTTGGGGAATCCTCTTTTCTCAGCAAGAGTATACTAGCATCATTACATTTGGGCAATCCATCTCACCTTTTGAGTGGATTATCTTGCGATTCTTTCACCATTTCTATCAAGTTTTCAAAGTTGTAAGAGATCAAATTGTGAGGGTCCAAGAGCCCTCCCTTGGAGGAAGAAGGGACCCAAAGTCCTTTTTCTTCTTGGTGTTTTCTTTTCACAAATACAATCCTTTCCATTGCTGACATGAGTCTTATTGGTTTTTTGTTCTTATGTCCTTATGCTCAATAGTTTAGTTGTTCTTTCCTTTCCTATTTTAATTCTTATCTTAATCTTTTATGTTTCATTTTCTAACCCTTTCCTTTACTGCTGTCTTTCTTAGCTAACCCAACTAAGCTTGTAAGCACCTCTGTTTTTCTCATTTAGGCGACAAAAGAGGCGCAACAACTAGAATAGGTGGAAGTTCACTCCCATAACTTCTAGTGTGTTTCCAGATCACTCTATGCCACCAATATGGCGACTCGGTTCACCTCAAGTTGAACTCATTGAGTTATATAGAGTATATCATGTGTAAATTATTCATTATTCACAATGGTTAATGATAATTCTTCCATTCTTTCTCTCCTTCTTATTCTTTCTCCAATTCTCTCTGCAAATGTGTGTATTATTGTTTAGATAGATCTATTATGTGCAGGTTCAACACATTTACGTGGTATCAAATCTGATGGACTGCTAAGAAAAAGCTACACCAATTTTTTTTGCAAGTACAAAAGATTGAAGACAGAGGAAAGATGGAATTCCAAAAAGAATTCATTCTTAGACCTTACAACTATTTTGCATGGATGGAGAAAATATCCATACATATCTGATCCATAGGGTTGTATAGGTTAACCATTAATATAGATACATATACGACATCAGCCATACAAAAATCCAAGTACTCAAATCGCAGGGATGAGGCACTCAGAACAATTTGCAGTCTTATTTCTCCCAATATCCTTTTTCATATATCTTCCTGTAAGACTCCCAATGAATCCTGGACCATCTTGGAAGGGCTCTTTGGAAAATAGTATGAGATGAGGGGACACATGGTGGAGGTGGAGCTTCTCACATTGGATCCAAAAAGCTTCGAGAATATCCAAGATTTCTTTACAAAATTCAAGAATTTATTGTCGCAACTCAAAGCTTGTGGGGTTGATAAATCGAAGGAGGAGAAATAAATGGTTCTCACCATTCTCTCCAAGCTTGGTCCTAAATTCTCAGTATTTGTATCTACATTCTATACTGTCAGATTTGCCTCTGGAGCCACCTGGAATATGCCTTCTCTTGAGGACTTTATCGAATCCCTGACATAAGAGAAAACCAAGATCATCAACATGGGCGCAATCAAAGGACAAAGAGAGCATGCACTTACTATGGATGATGGTAGCCAAAAATATTAGAAATATAAATATAAATATAAGCGGAAATCTCATGCACATACAAAGAAGGAAGGGTACACAAAACCCTTCACCAATGCCTCCGGATCCAAAGGAGAAAAGGGAAGAAAAGGAGAGAAATGCACATACTGTCACAAAGAATTCCATTTGGAATATGCATTCATGAAAAAGAAAATAGATCTGATTTCTCAAATACTTCTGAAAAACAACCTTGGAGATCGCATCCCCAAGGGTGCAAAGAAGAAGAAGCGAGAAGATCTGAATTCCAAGAAAGGCAATTCTAGCCATGCCTTGATTGCCATCAACTCCTCTCCCGATGCTTGGATCGTAGATTCAAGAGCATCACATCACATGGATTCCTCAGAAGTATTATATTCTTCATTGGATGCATGCAAAGGTCCTTCTATTCTAATGGGGGACAACTCTTCTGTCGAAGTCACCGACAAAGGAAGAATTGAACTCACCAACGAAAGCTTCAAGAAAGTGTTGCATGTTCCCAAGATTTTTTTCAGCCTTCTCTCTGTGTATTATATGATGAATTCTAGCACTGAAAAGAAATTCATCTTCACACCAAATTCGGTGGACATATATGACATGCAAACCAACTCCAGGGTTTCTACTAGTGAGGTAAATCATCAGTCTAGATTGTATGCATTTTCTGAATTCATTGAACTTGATTCTGCGTTACTGCTTACTCATGCTAATGAAAGTAGTAGGATATGGCATGAAATTTTTGGACATTTGAATTTTAGATACATGGAACAACTTATCAAGCATATATTAGTTGATGGTCTACTAGACATCCATTTCTCTAAGGGAGTATGTGAGGGATGTGTTCTCGGAAAACACCCTCAGGAGAAATTCGACAAGGGAAAGTCTCAGCAAGCTTCTGCACCTTTAGATATGATCCATAGTGACCTCATGGGTACTTTTCCACATCCATCTATCAACAAAGTGAGGTTTGTTCTCAGTTTTGTTGATTATTTCTCACGTTTTACATGGATCTACTTTCTCAGGCAAAAATCTGAGGTCTTTCAACACCTCAAAGACTTCAAAGCTTTGGTTGAGATACCATCCAAAAATAATATTAAAGTCCTCCGAACTGATAATGGGGGAGAGTATGTGAATCATGAGATCCAAAATATTTTCCATGAGGCAGGGATTTAGTTGCAGTATAGAGTTCCCTACACTTCGCAGCAAAACGGAGTTGCTGAGTGAAAAAAATGATTTCTAAAGGAGATGGAATCTTGCATGTTTCATGCAAAGTCACTACCACAGAGACCATGGGCTGAAGAACTTAACTGTGAAACATACATTTAAAATAGATCTCCCCGTAGATCTGTCAAGGATAAGACCTCTTATGAGGCTTGGAGCAGCCTCAAACCGGAAGTAACCCACTTTCGTATTTTTGGTTCATGTGCATGGGCCAAGATTCCCTCTAAAAAGAGGAAGGCACTTGATCCATAGAGCACTGAGTGAATTTTTTTTGGATACCCTGATGGTGTGAAAGGATATCATCTTATTGATATTTCCTCATACTGGCTCATCATTGAGCATAGTGTCCAATTCGAGGAAAGTGTCTCACATGTACCTCAGTAGCCGTATGCAGACACCTTCACTCATCCACCTGTCTGAGATGATGAGCATGCACATGTTGACTCTTCTTCAGATGAGAGTATTGATTCAGAGGACTTGGATGATTTGGATTCAGACTCAAAGTCAGTACAGTTAGATGCAGAGTCAGAGAATCCAAATGCAGTTGTAGAGCTAGAGCAGAGGCCCAAGTGGGCACAGACTACTCTTGAGGATGTAGGGGATCTCGTTGGTGATCCAGCTGATACTAGGAGGACTCGATCTTATTTCAAGGAGCCTCCTATTGCACTCACTTCCACTGAACCATTTCCATCCGGACATCCTTTCTTAGTTCAGTCTTCAGATCCATAGTATTATGGCGAGGTTCCTGAAAATCCCTTTTGGGAATCTACCATGCAAGAGGAGTACAACTCCCTCCTCAAGAACAAACATGGGATCCGGTTCCCCTTCCTTATAGGAGGAAACTTATCAGATGTAGATGGGTCTACAGGACCAAGAGTGCAGTGGATGGACAGATCAGTAGATACAAAGCCAGGCTTGTCACCAAAGGATTTCAGCAGGTTCATGGTATTGACTGTGATGAGACCTTCACACTAGTAGAGAATATGGATTCCATATGATTGGTACTTTCCCTTGCGACAGCCAAGGGATGGGAAGTCCATCATATGGACATGAAGAATGCATTTCTTCACGGTGATCTTTCTTAGGATATCTACATGGAGAAGCCCTAGGGATTTATGTAGGACTCATGTTTGGTCTATTGACTGAAGAAGTCACTTTATGGCCTCAACCAAGCTCTGAGGGCATCATATGACAAGATGGACTCCTACATGTTTTCACAGAACTTTGTACGTTGTAAATTAGACCCGAATGTATACATGCTCCGAATGGCTGATTCACTTCTACTTTTAGTTCTATATGTCGATGATTTTTTGATCACCAGTTACTCGACTTCAGTGATTGCTGCAGTTAAGAGGACTCTTCATGACAGGTTTTTTATGACAGACATGGTTCCACTACACTTCTTCCTTGGACTTGATATCAACTAGGATGCATCAGGTATCAAGCTATCTCAAGCCAAGTATACACGAGATATTCTTGAGAGATTTCACATGACAGACTGCAAGTCTGCTCCAACTCCTTTCCTATCAAGAGTCAAACTTGAGAATGGTAAGGAGACTCCATTGGTTGACATCTCATTATACAGACAGCTAGTGGGGAGCTTGTTGTATCTCACACACTCCAGACCAAACCTCTCATATGCAGTTGGCGCAGTTTCGAGGTTCATGCAGGAGTCGCATGAGATACATTGGAAATATGCAAAGCGTATACTTTGATACATACAGGGCACCATCACCTTTGGGATTCATTATGCAACAGACTCTACATTATATCTCATTAGGTTTACTGATTTCGACTGGGTTGGCGATAACATTCATCGCAAGTCCACATCTGGTTACTCACTCAGTCTTGGTTCTGGGCCTATCTATTGGTCAAGCAGGAAGCAAGCTTCCATTGCTCTATCTTCAGCGAGGCAAAGTACAGAGGGGTAGTTAACATAACCATTCATTCTATGTGGCTACAAAAGTTTCTCACTGAGTTGGGCATTCAGTTTCATCGGTCGATCGTCATTTGGTGTGACAACCAAAGCACTCTAAAGTTCTGTAGAGATCCAGTTCAGAGGAAGTGGACAAAGAACATCGATATCCACATGCACTACATCTGGGACTTAGTACATGATGGGATTATCGACTTACAGTTCTATCCTTTAGCAGAACAGACAACAAACATCTTCACCAAGACCTTCACTGAGCAGAAATTCCATTCTTTGCAAAATCATCTTGGAGTGAAGGACACAGTTGCCTAGCAATTGTAGTTCTTCTTTTTACATACATTGTACCTTGAGGGGTGGTTTTTCCCATGAGGTTTTCCCTCTTTCCTCACTTTATTTTTAGTGTGTCTTTTGTACTTGGGTACCTAGCATGGCCTCATTGTTGGGACCTAATCTTTATTTTCACCTTAGTGATGTTTAGGGGGGGTGTTGGAGTTACTTCACACACACCTAGGATTTATTTTTCCTAAGGTTTGTATTTGTTTATTATTCATAATTAGTCATTATCCAGTCTCCTATATTTAAGGAGAGAATATTCCACCTGGAGAATATTCTCTTTCAGTTGACACTTCAGTTTGACTAGTTGAGTTGATCTTAGATGTTGCAATGGGTTCATTACCATGCAACATTGGGATAATCACCATGCTAATTCGACCTTTCCTTGGTATCATCACCATAGTGGCGCATTATCCTTGATTCCCTCAGTTAACTCCTCACTACTCTTTGTTCAGTCAATTAACTGAAGACTAGTTGACTAGTTAACTCAACTAGGTGGCAGTTCACTCCCGCAACTTCCTAAGAGACTATAATAGGTGGCAGTTCACTCCCGTAATTTTTGGTGTGTGTCTAGATCACTCTAGACCACCACTATGGTGACTTGGTTCACCTCAATTCGAACTCATTGAGTTATACAGAGTATATCATGTGTAAATTATTCATTATTCACAACGGTTAATGAGAATTCTTCCATTCTTTCTCTCCTTCTTCTTCTTTCTCCAATTCTCTCTGAAAATGTGTGTATTATTGTTTAGCTAGATCTATTCTGTGCAGGTTCAACACATTTACAAGAATGACATGTTTTAACTGATTTCCTTCTTTTCAGAAGGCGAAATTCTGAAAACTAAGATTCAAAATTCCACTTGTAATTCTCAAACTATAATAGATATTTAATATTTGAGATCGGTTTTTGTAGATAAGATCGTTATAAATAAAAATTTCTCTTAGTTTATTTAACTTCATCTCCAACTGGATGGAATACATGTCACAAAAACATGTCCCAAACATGAAATCATAAAAACGAAAAAAATAGGGCTCAAAGATTCCTTTGAATCCCCTAATCCGTGACACCTGTATGAAAAATGAAGGTGGTTAATGTTATTGGGACAACTCTTGACAATAAAATCCTTTTTAATTTTGAAATTTCATCCTGGTTCACCTATAAATCCACTTGGAAGTCAGCTGGTCAAAAATACCAGTTCAACAGTCTTAGAATAGAGTTTTCGCAGCACATTCCATAGCGTATTTCATAACTGATTTTGTAGCATCTATCGAAATTCGCAACACCTAATCAAGTTTGTATTACAAAAGGAAAATCAAGTAGCCAAACCCTTCCTGAACTCCAAACAAGACAAAAAATCTCATGGATTACCTGATAGACCTTAGTTTGATGCTGGTAATTTTGAATTTGCACTAGGATGCTTGCAACCTATCAAACCCAGAACCCTCTTCCTTAACTAGTTCACAATGAAAACTCAAATATATCTTGAAAACTTGAATAGATTTATAGTGACAAAGGGGAGACATTGAGTACAACTTGGATGTATGACATGTCAAGGAAATGATATAAAAAACCAAAGGTATGACTCATAAGAATTTTTACCTATCATGATAACAATATCATAGCTCAAATTCTAGACCAAGGCTATACATAGCCTTATTCATTTTGAAACCAAATATAACTTATGATTACAACCTAAAGGCTCAACACCTATTTCCTATAAACCTTATGACTCAAAGAACAAAACTAAGGTGAATGTTTTTGACCCATACAATCTTATGTGTTAACACTACTATTGAAAAAGGTATGGTCACTATGAGAGTGAATGCAGAAAGAAGTTGTCAAATATTAATAAAGGCAAAGAAAATGTCTCCAACAATGAAGGAGAAACTTATGAAGCAATGTTTTTTTTCTTCCATACCTCTGAAGTAGGTCACTCGAAAGACCTTTGGTTACTAGGAAATGGCTACAACATTCATAACATATGTAACAAAGAATTGATTTCTAGCATTAATACTTCTATCAAATATGAAAATACTCTAGGTGACGATTCTCAAGTGAAATCTCTAGGAAAAGTTACGATGTATGTTCTAACTAAACAAGATCAGAAGAAAGAAATATATTATGTCTATTATGTTCCAAACCTTAACCATAATCTCATAAGTGTAGGAAAATTGATGGATCATGGATACGATGTCATATTCAAATGTTGTACTTTTTTAATTATGGATAAACCTCCCAATAAGAAAGTCTTTGCAAAAATACAAATTACCAAGAATAAGGTGTTTCCATTAAATTTAAGAAGTATCAATTTTTCCCAGTCATATGCCCAAAATGTCTCAAAAACATATGAGACTCTATTATGGCATGCCAAGTTTTCTCATCTTCCTTTTATGAGTCTAATTATTATCCAAAAACACTCAATGGTGAAAGGTCTTCCTATTTTGAATGAACAATACAATCCTTGTGAAAGTTGTATACTTGTAAAGGATAAGAGAGACAAATTTCCAACATCATCCCATAGAGAAAAATAACATTTAGAATTGGTTCACACATATCTCCATGAATCAACGCAAACCCAATCCATTGGTGCACAGTTTTATTTTTTGACTTTTATTGATGATTTCAACAAGAGAATCTGGATTTATTTTCTTAAAAATAAGTCTGAAACCTTTTCAAGGTTCAAACAATCAAAGTTGAAACATATAAACTGAGTGGAAAATTTGTGAAAGTGCTCAAGTTATATAGAAGAGGATAATATAACTCAAATCATTTTGTATATTTTTGTATATAGAAAGGACTTATAAGGAAAAAAACAACCGGATATACTCCATAGAAAAATGGAGTGGATGAAAGGAAAAAGAAGACCATCATGAACATGGCCAGGAGTATGCTCAGAGTAAAGAATTTATCCAATGAATATTGGGATGAAGTTTTTTCTTGTTCATTTTAAATTTTGAATATATCTCCAACAAGAAGTGTCAAATATAAAGTACCTCAAGAGGAATGGAGTGGAAAAAATTTAAATGTTTCTCACTTCAAAAAATTTCCTTGCATTGCTTTTTCACATATCCCTAAAGAGATGAGAAAGAAACTTGAAAACATGAGTGAAAAATGCATCTTCATAGGATACAGTGAGAAATCAAAATCCTACAAATTATATAATCCAGTTACCAATAATTTTTTTAGTAGGGATGTCAAATTCTCAGAGAATAAATCATGGTTTGTGAAAGAAAATGTAGCATTAGATAGTCAAAATCCACTGCAGCAAATTGATGAACAAATTGAAAATTCATAACAGTAAGAAAATCCACCAAGACTACAAATAATATAGGTACAAATAAAACAAAAATACTTTGGAAATGGTTATTTTTCCAATAGTAAATCATCTACTTCTCTAGAAAATCAAAGAGCAAGAAGCATAAGGGAAATTTGTGAGTAGAACAATGACATTGAGCAACAAATTCATTTTGTCTTATTATCCTATCAACCATCTTACTTTGAAAAAGAAATAAAACAGGATCATTGGGTACAATCCATGAATGAGGAAATTGAATCCATATAAAGGAACAAAACTTGGGATCAATAGATCAACTAGCATACATCTTTACAAAACCATTAGGAGAAAATGTTTTTGAATTTCAAAGACAAAACTTGGGCATTGAAAGTGCTAATGAATGTAACAACTTAGATGAAGGGGAGTGTTAGAATTTAATATCCATGTTCCCTTTTCTACCAACACACCTAGTTGAGTGGAGTTAGACTCCAGTTAGTATTTCAGTTAAGTTATTTTTTTTTCTGTAGAGTTAGGTAGACATTCGTTGAGATCCATATATATGTTTAGAATTCTTTTATAATATATTTAACATAGATTAATATTGAGAAGGACATGTTGAGACCCATAGATTTCCTCCATCGTTGTTTTTATTTGAGTTTTCCTCTTTTCCTCTCAGTTTCACACACACACACACACACACACACACACACACAAACACTTATATACAACCTGACTAGGCCTAACAGTTAAGAACAAGTGTTTCATCCTTAGAGGTCACAGGTTCAAATCCAGAATGGGGTAGGGTGTGTATACCTTTGTAGACTTTAGAATCCAAATCAATGCATGATTATTATATATATATATATATATATATATATATCCAAGTAAAAAAATCTATTATATTCATAGGAGGTGAATATACATGTTCTAGTCGTTTTCATGACCTCTTAGACATAAAAAAAAATATCATCTTTTTGTTGCTTTCTACTATCAAAAAAATTCTTCTTGACCTTTGTTTACATACAAAAATGAAAAGTTGTCTTACTTCTCTCTCTGTCCTTACCAACTCATGTTTTGTTCTTTATACATCTATGTAATTATAGAAATTAAAAGAAAAACTTAGTGGCCTCGATTTCTTCATTATCTCTGAATTCAGATAGAACAAAGGTCCTCTAGGGCAAGGACATTGCTTCCTTGGATAATTCATCATCTTTCCCATTCAATTCATAAAATATGTGGCTAAAGGACAACCATTCAAAATATTCGAATTCCAACTTATGTCACACATAAGGAGCGAAAGCTTGACATCTGTCATTGAAGCATTATGGCATTTCCAGTGAATTACCATATTTGAGTTTCCCATGACATGTAACTTATTTATGTCATTTTTTTTAGTTTCTTCCAAAGCCATCCATAGTGTTATGAAATCTACCCTCTTGTTTTTACTTGTTCCTGGGGAATATCTTATAATCATATAATGTTTTTGATTTAGAAAAAAGCCACACCCACTTTGCAAATTGGGGGAGGGGGGTGACCTTTACATGCTTTGTAAAATACTCCCCAAGGAATTTCATATTCAATCACAGACATAGACATGATTCTTCGATTCTTGGATTTTTTCTCCATCTTAAATTATTATTCCATATTTAAAGTGATACCTACTATTATTTCAGAAGGGATATCGTTTTCCCTGAAGATGCTAGAATTTCAATCCCACCATACATTGTTAACCAAGATACTTGGGAGAATTTCATATTTTTTCATTTCTTTATTTGTCGCCTAGTCCTTTAGGAATTTCTCCAAACTGGGTTTATCCATATGAATTCAACATGAGCTTTTCCTGAATGGACTTCATGAATTGAATTGCATAAACACAATCAATGAAAATGTGTGAGATATATTATTCATGGACCTTGCAAAAAGGAAATTTGTTGGGAATTATCCAACCCCATTTTAGTCATTATCCCAGGTTAGCATTTTTTTATTTAGTGCCAACCAAACATTTATTTTTTCATTTTAATGAGGCATTGAATTTCCAGATTTGGATCCGCTGCCATTTTTTGTCCCCTTTGAAATGAGATTTTTCCAATACTTTGTATCCAAACTTGACTATATATTCCCTAGATTTTGGGTTTTTGGACCAACATAGAGTGTTAGGATCATCCTCTTCAATAATGATGAAGTTGGCCACTAAAATTATGATGAATTGGTTCCATTCCCTGGCTTTTGTTCCACTTAGATTCAATTAAATTGTAGACTTACATCCAACCCAGACACTTGGCTCTGGGCTTTGGGCCTTTGCATATATCAGATAGAAAATGTTTCATGATATTAGCATCTAAATGAGGGTGTATGAGAAATTAAATTTGTTGCCACCACTTGGCCATGGGTCCTCCCATTGTAGAACCTTACATCTGTTTCCTATTCTACAAACCACCCAATCTCCAATCATATGGAAAGTTGAGACCAGAGGTTTACAAATGATGGATCCCTTTGATAATTTAAGAGGATATCTATACCACTCATCCATGGTTGAATATGGAAAATATTTCGATTGAAGAACTCTAGTCCAGAGAGCATCCAAGAAGAAACCAATTGAATACAACCCATTGTATAATTAACCAAAAAGGTAACCACCCCATATTTATGATGACCAATTGAAGGAAGTTCCATTCAACCCTATTTTAAGATTTTGAAAGGTCAATTTTAAGATGGCTTCCTCTTGATTCAATATTTTTTTTGAATGAAAAACCTCGTGAGCGATTGTGACAACATCATGTATTTGTCTATGTTAGAGAAATCCAATCTTCTCCTCTAATATTATCTCACTCAAGATAGGTTTCAAACAACTTGATATCACCTTGGCTATGATTTTATAAACCACATTTTTGCAAGAAATAAGATGATAGTACTTGAAGGAAACACTATCCTACTTTTTAGAAATTAGGCATATGAAGGTAGAATTGAAATATCCTAACACATTTCTAGACCTCCACAATTATTTTACTATCATAAGGAGGTCATCCCTGAATAGGTCATAGAAACATCTGAAGAAATCCATTGTTCATCTATCTCGACCAGGTTTGTTTCCACTCTGGATCAATGCGAGGGATGTGAGCACCTCTTCCTTTGAAACATCATCCTCCAAAGCCTTGTTCACATCCTCGGATATTACTGATTGAAATTTGGAGACCATGTTCAAAGTGTCTCGAATAGAATAGTTGGTCAAGGTTGAAATATATATATATATATATATATATATATATATATATATATATACAGATATATGTGTGTGTGTGTGTGTGTGTGTGTGTGTGTGTGTGTGTCTACACACACACACATATAATGTTAATAATGTATGATGGTTGTACATGGTTGTCTATGACAATAATTTGACATTAGTTGACTATGTTGAGTTCAACATGGTGACTATGTAAAACCATGGTTCATCACAGTGCGACATTGAGAGATGTTTGGTAAAATGGGACATTGGGAAATGCTTGTCACATTGCGATGTTGGGAAATGTTTGTCACAATGTGACATAGAGAGATGGTCGACACATTGTGATGTTGGGAAATGTTCATCCCAATGTGATGTCAAGATATTTTCAACACATTGTGACGTCAATAAGTGATTGTGATAGTGTGAGTACATGGGAATGTTTGTCACATTGTGACGTTGGGAAGTGTTTATCAAAAGGTGACAATGAAAATTTTTCATCACATAGTGAGGTAAAATCATAAGAATCACATTGTGAGGTTCGTGTAAGGAATTGTTAGCTTTATTCATATTGGGAAAGGTTCATGACATTGCAACATTGGGAAATGTTTTTCACAATGCGACAACGAAAGATGGTCGTAAAATTGCGATATTGGAAATTGTTTGTCACAATGCAACCTTGGGAGATGTTCAACACATTGTGATGTCAGTATGTGATTGTGACAATTCAAGGATAGGGAAATATTTATCACATTGTGAAGATGGGAAATGTTTGTCACAATGTTTATAACAATCTTCAAGAAGCCAAAGTGATTGAAGAAACTCTCACGAGTCAGTTGGATGAATAAATGTTTGGAAGCCAAAATGACAACACAAATAAAGGAAGCAGAGAAGAGAGAGAATATTTTGAAATATCATCTCAAGAAAAGAACTGAGGATTTAAACCAACTTGAAGCAAAAAGTTTTAAGAAAAAAGACGACTTGAATAAGAAATAATCACATCGAGACCAAAAATGAAGAAGCAAAGAGAATGGAAGAATCCATAAAGATTCAGATGATGAATAAATAGGAAGAGGTTGAGAATATTGAAGAATAAGTTGTCACATTAAGAGTTAAAATCATCAAGACCAGAAATAACGTTGAAGAGAGAGAAACATCCACATCATCAGCAACTAAAGTTGAAGAGAAAAGTTAAATTTTACCTAAAGGGGAAAATGAAGAGAATCCTAAGAGTTATGGAAAAGTCATCAAACGTTCCATGAAGAAGGAAGAATGAAATCCCATAAAGAATAACACTCCAGAAGTGCAGAAGACTTAAGAATAAGATTACATAAGAGACAGATATCAAAGAAGGCCCTCTATGTTTAGACAACAAAGAAGCTTCATTAGTGTTGATGGAATCAACAGAAGAGAAGATCATGATCAATCAAGGTATGAATTTAGAAGGAATACATCACAAAGAATATCATTCACTCTCAGGTATACAAATTTCTTTTACGATTATTGTTTTAATTGTACTAACTTTGGACAAAAGGTTGTAGATTACAGAGGATATGGAATAAATGATACTTATGTGGCCCCACATAACATTGAATGTGACAAATGTCACAATTATGGTCACATAGCTCATAATTGGAGAAGCATGATAGATCCCTCCATGAAAGAAAACATTGATGTTAGATACATGAAGGTTTGGGGAAGGAAAGAAAGAGAATAAGAGCAGGTGAATAAATAACAGGTCCCAGAGATTTCAAGATTCATAGTAGTACGAGAAAGAAGAGAAGAAGAGAAGGAATAGGCCCAATAAGTTGTACTCGCGAGAATTGTAGTGCAAGATCATAAATAATCCACAGACAAAAGGGAAGAAGTTAGAGTTAAGGAAGATGATGAGTCTACAGACAGAGAGGAATATTACTCTGCATTAGAGAGAATTACTCCATTGTTCTAATCCATCTGGCTTGGAGAATCCCAACATTATGAACATGTTGAATAGGGAAATTCTATGCAACAAATATACAAATCAAAGAACCATCCTTCGATCAATTAAAATCCTTTGCAGAGACATATTCAAAGTGGTGAGATGACAGAAGTACATAATGACAGATTGATCAATTGAGAAGAATTATTCGACCCGTGAATTCAGGAAGGGATATATTCAGTACATGTTGTTTCAAACATATAGATTATGGTTTTTAGATAGAGAATACCAATGAACACATTTGATTCAATTTGAATAACAATAATATGTGATTATCAATTGCAGTAGAGAATCCTTCATGATAATACAATGAGAGGTGGGTAAACATTGTGGAAAGTGGAGTAGAAGAGTTATGGACAGTTTGTGGAATATGGATAGAAATGGATTCATGAGATTCTTAGTAGGTAAAAAATACATGGGTAAAAGAATATGCATAATAGTTGATAGACAATTGGAATTGTCAATGGAAATTATATTTCCAGAAAGAAATCATTGAACAAGTATGATCAAGTGAATGTCTGAAGAAATTAGGTAGTGAATGTTTTTTATATATGGCAGTGAATTACAAGAGTAAGAACCAATGGAAAATTAGAAATCACAGGAAGAGAGGAAAGGAAACACTTACATGTATCCCTACATTGATCTACATGACATATTGTATAGAAGTCAAGGGAACAGAAATCATTAGATAAAGAGATCCAGAAAGGAAGATCAATAGCATATAGATAGGGGGATACAAACCGATGTGGGATTTATTATTTTTCCCATGATGAAAAAATAGAAGAGAAATAAAAAAGGCATGAAAATAGAGAGAAAGAACATATGCATGAAGACAGGGGGAGTAACCCCAAGCAGAGAGATCCTTTTCAATTGATTGAAAAGGGGGAGAGTGAGAAACATTTATGAGGAGAAATGGTCATAGGGGGAGAATGAGTGTTAGAGCATCGGTGTTACCATCATTGTTTCCACCAATGTTGGTGTTTCCATCAATGCCAAAGTGAGATATTGATGGAAAATTGTTTTGGACTCTTGGTTGTCATTGATGTCAACCCTTGGAGAAGTCTAGAAGCCCTAGATATGTGGTTGATATTGATGGTGAGTTAGTTTTCATTGATGAGTGGTTGATCTCAGCATATGTTATGGGTGTATTTGGAGAAGTCTCCAAAGTGGTCCCCTTATGGCGTAGCTCTAAGGATGGCCCTCACGAGAAGATGCTTTGAAGAAGTATACAAGAAACCCCTAAGTATAGTTAAGGATCCTGTAGTTGATCATGGAATTAGGTCATTAAGGAAAGAGAAAATGAAGCTAACTCATTCATGGGTGGATAGTCATCATCATGCTATTTCGGTGATAGTTGGTATGCCACGTAGTTCCTCATGATTGAGGAGATATTCACTCTTGAAGATGGAAGCCTGAAGTATGGTTAAGAAGAACCAAAGTATGGTTATGAAGCCCATAAATGGTTGATTTTTTTATTTTTTTTTTACCCCAAAATGAGGAAAAAGGGTAAAATTGTTGTAAAGAAGAAGTTACAAGTTGGCCCTAAAGTTAAGTAAAGACGTCACTTGCAAAATATAAGTACACATCAAAGGCCTCTCATTTTACACACATAATTTTTTTGAATATATATATATATATATATATATATATATATATATATAAGTGATAAAGTTATTGTTATATGAGGTAAGCAAGGAGATATGATGTGAATTTCATAGGGAGGATGAAGGGAAGACAGAAGAAATTCCAAGGGAGGATGAAGTCTTGTGAGGATGTGTTCTAAGGTATGTTATTATTGGTCATCTTACCATTTTTTATATAAATTGTTTTCTATAAGGATTGCAATAGAGAAACTTGGAGGAGGTTGAGAAGACATGTCTAGTTACCTATGGTACAAATTTCGGCATCTAGTCTGTAGTATTTGTTGTGATACACTCTGTGTAAAATAATGTTTTTGGCTAGTCCGGAAACTACTCTCAAAAATGTGTTCAAGGTAAAAACGTCATAAACTATTCATAGAGTATCCAAATTCTTTGAGAAAAAATGAATTGGATATAGTATAGTCCATAATATGTTTTTTATGATTGTCATATATAGATATGAAATATTGCACATGTGGCATGGTCTACAAGTTCACTGTCTAGAATAAGCCAAAATTTAGCAAGGTTTTCCATTTTTTCTATAACTCCTTTTCTCGGATGTTCCAAGTAGTGAAACTTGGAGGAATTACATAGAAGATATTGAATAATATTGGGTACAAGATTCATACCTTTTTTCATTACAGGTATGAATTTATGGTTGTTGAAAGTCAAGGTTTGTGACTAATCCAAAAACTAGTCTTGTGAGACTAAGCTAAAGTTCGATGAAGATGTTATTCTCTTGTTGTTGAAGTTGAGGAAGGTTTGCAGGTCTAGGATCATATACACCATGTATATTACATATTTACAGGTATTTTTATATTCATTTTTTGAGGGTTACATGTTTATTATGTTATGGTGCATGCTTGAGGGAAGTCTTTGGTATAATGTTGAGGCATTGGCACATGCTTGAGGCACATATTAGGAGCATGGTTCACGCATATACTTGGTCTATGATGTTGGTTTTTTGGCACTTTGTTAAGTTACACCTTTGATGATAATTTCTTGATATATCCTATAGTACATGGTGTACACCATGACTGAGTGATATGGTATATCGTTGATATACATTGTTAGTAAATGGTATGGTACATGTGTTGATCTACTTTGTTGATGTACATGGTTTATACATGGTATGCTACAGGATCGATTCTTGGCATGGTGTTGATGTACATGCTTGATGGTTGAGGTATATGATACAAGTTATGGTGCATGGTTGATGCAAGGTTTGGCACATGTGTTGGTGCATGGTTGATGAACAGTTTGGTATAGGTGTTGGTGCATGGTTGATCCATGGTTTTATATAGTTGTTGGTTCATGGTTGATGCACTTGTTGTGGTACAGGTTTTGGTACACAATTGATTCTTGGCATGGTACAGGTTTTGGTACACAGTTGATTCTTGGGATGGTATAGGTTGATGGTTTGGTACATGGTTGAGACACATATATTGTGATAATATGTTGGTGATATTGATACATGCTTGGTAGAGGCATGTGTTGGTGATGTTGGACATCTAGTTGAGAGGTGTCCTTGGTATATGATCCATGTGAGAGGATCTGGTTGACTATTGATGACAATGAAAGGTTGGACAGGTTGATGTGATAGTGGAAGTGACAGTGACAATGGAAGTGATAGTGGAAGTGATTGTGGTAGTGACAGTTGGTCTACACTTATATTTCAAGGTGGAAGGATGGGGCAAGGAAATGGGGTTGTATCCTAATTCCAGTTGGATTTAGAGAATCAAGGAGTTGGATCTTCCTTCAAGTTTGAGCCTGAGAATCAGGTGGTTATAGCCTCATTTTGGTTGGATCCAGAGAATTCATGGACTTGTAGCTTCCTTTAGGTTGGAGCCTGTAAATAGGGGGTTGTATCCTCCTTTTAGTTGCATCTAGAGAATTGGGAATTTGGTTCTTCCAATGAATGTATTCTTTGATATATAAGAAAGATTTTTTTTGTTTTCTCTTATTTGGGTTTCCATGTAAATTATGGTGCATTGTGTACTTGATGTGATTCTACTTGTACTTATATGCTCATGATATACTGATGATATATTTTTAGTACTCCAGATATAAAATAGTATGTAGAAAAAAATAGTTTAGATAGAAATGGGAGAGAAACAATGATATAACCAAAACAATACCAAAATAATACAAGAATATCACCAGAAAAAAGCACTTTGATTACTAATAGCAATGTTCACTTGCTTCTTCAAGGGGGGAACCTCCAGTAGATTAGAGCTCTATTACAATAATATCCAAGACAATATTTATCATACCCTCTACTCCTAGTTATATTAAATCTATGTATCCAAAAGAACAATCTAGAGGAATTTCATTCTAGAAGTGGAAGCTTCTATTAGGTATTCTTACATTTGACTTATTATTCCTTATTTCTAGGCATTATTAATATTGACCTCTATTACATGGAATTATATTATTCTACCTATGTGAGGGGTTAGGGAGGTTAGGTCCCTAACATGCCCTCCACCTTGAAGAACAACCTTGTCCTCAAGGTTTAAGATGAGGAAGTTGTTGTAGAATGGTGGTAAGCTCCCAGGTGGAATATTCTAGAGTTGTATCTTTCCATTGGACTAACACTTCCTTGATGGTGCACTGATGGAGACGATGCTCTTTTTGGGCCAACACTTCTTTTGGTGCAACCCTGTGGAACCTTATTCATCCAACTCAGGGAGACTAGTTTGAGTTTGGAACTTTTTTCCAATCACCTTCTTTAAGCATGAAACATGAAAATTAGGATGGAGATTAGAATGAATGGGTAGAGATAATTGATAGGCCATCAATCCCACCTGGTTGAACATTGTATAAGGACCATAAAATTTGGGTGCATGTTTCTGACAATGTGCAATTTTGTGTGAAGTCTACTTATAAGGTTGTAGTCGAATAAAAACCTCATCGCCTACAACAAAATGTCATTCAGAATGAACTTGATATGCTTGTTTATTCATGCGATTCTGAGCCATGAGAAAATTGTTTTTTTAGGGCACAAAGAATAGCCTCTCACACTGTAAGATTATTTTCAAACTTAAGAACCTTCGAGACCCCTGGTAGATATGAGAGAAATGATGGGGGATTTTGGCCATAGACTGCTACAAAAGGAGTCATGCAAGTAGCAGTATGGTAATATGTGTTGTACCACCATTCAACTAGGGGAAACCATTGATCCCACAAATGTTTCCTCTCAGATGAAAAACACCTCAAATATGTCTCCAAACCCTTGTTGACAACTTCATTCTGGCCATCTGTCTAGGGGTGATAGAAAGTTTTGAGATCCAATTGGGTTCCTTGTAGCTTGAAAAATTCTTCACAAAAATTTATGGTGAAAGTGGGGTCTATATTAAATACAATAGAATTAGGCATGCCATGAAGATTGAATATATTATCCATGAAGATTTGAGCCACTTTGACCACTGTGAATGGGTGTTTAAGATCACAAAAATGAGCATATTTGGAGAGACGATCTATGACCACCATGATGACTAACTTATTTCTAGATTTAGGTAATCCCACATTGAAATCCATAGAAATATCTCACCAAATAGTAGGGGGAATCGAAAGAGGTTGGAGTGTTCCTAGAGCTTTGATAGTTTCTCCCTTGTTGCATTGACATACCTTACATTTAGCGACAAAGGTGCAGACATCCTATTTCATACCATCCTAGAAAAAAGAACATTTGACAGATTCATAGGTTTTGGTAAACCTTAAATGCCCGATTGTGGGTAAGGAATGAAGTTAAGAAAGAACTGTGTATTTAAGTTGTTATTTCTTGAATAAACACAAACAACCTTTGTAGCGAAGCTCTTAATTGTGCCAAGAGTACCCTGGAGAAACTGAAGAATTTTGTTTCAATTGATGGAGTAGGATAGAAATTTTGGGGTCTTGCAACCATTCCTAGCGAGCATATTTGAGCCAATTTGGTACAATGAAGGAGAGGGAGAAAAGGGACCTTTCTTCTTCATATTTATTGGAAATATCATCGGACACAACATTTTCCTTTCCCTTCTTATAAATGATCTTGTAATCATATCCAAATAACTTTGTCACCCATTTTTGATGCACCAGGGATGAAATTCATTGTTCAAGGAAATACTTGAGAATTCGATGATCATTTTTTATTTGGAATCGTTGACCCAATAAATAAGGAAGCCAGAGATTCACAACATGCATAATAGATAAGATTTCCTTTTCATAAATGGATTGGCCTAAATGTTGTTCTAAAATTTGTTTTCTAGTGAAGGCCAAAGGCCTTCCATATTGCATGAGGATGACACCAATTCCTTTCCCGGAAGCATCACATTCCAATACGAATGTCTTTGTGAAGTCTGGAAGTGATAGGACAAGGGTCATGCACATAGCATCTTTCCAGGCTTGGAAGGCATGATCAGTAACTAAATTCCAAGTGAAAGCATTCTTTTTAAGGACAAAAGTGAGAGGAGATGCACTTTTTTCATAATTTAGAACAAACTTCATATAATAGTGTGTTAAACCCAAAAACCCATGAAATATCTTAAGAGTTTTAGGGCAAGGCCAATCTTGCATAGATTTAATTTTCTTAGGATCCACTCAGACACCATCCTTGCTGAAAATATGACCTACTTATTCCACTTCTGAGGCACCAAAGAAATATTTAGATTGTTTGAGGAAAAGATGGTTCTTAGAGAGTATATGGAGAACTTGATTCACATGGGAGAGATGGGATGGCCAAGTTTTAATATAGATGACAATATCATCGAAGAAAACTAAGATAAAATCATGGAGAAAAGGATGGAAGACATGATTCATGAGACTTTGGAAAGTGGAAGGAGAATTACACAATCCAAAGGGAATTACCAAGAATTCATAATGACCCTCATGAGTGGGAAATGGAGTTTTAGGAATTTCTTCTTCTTTCATATGGATCTAGCGATACCTAGAACATAGATCCAGTTTGGTGAAGTATTGAGCACCACTTAATTCATCCAAGAGGTCATCAATAACAAGAATGTGGAATTTGTCTTTGATGGTGAGTTTGTTGAGGGAACATAAATTAGTAAACATCTTCCAAGTACCTTATTTCTTGAGTACCATGACCACAGAGGAAGAATAGGGGATAGTACTAAGAAGGATCACACCTACTTCTAGCAATTCATGAACACTTTTCTCAATTTAATTCTTCTAGGAAAAGGGATGAAAATAAGGTCGAACATTGGGAGGAAGACTTCCTGGGATGAGAGAGATGGAATGATCGTGGACTCCATGGGAAGTGGTAAGCTCTTTGGGATTGGTAAAATCAACTTGGTGGCAGGAGAGGATAGATTGGAGAATGGGATGCACAGAAGGTGTTTCAACAACATGAATGGAGTGGAGTTGGGATATAATTCCAAAATGCCCTTTTTTGAGGAGCTTTTCCATGCGATGGGAACTAATGATCTCAAGGGATCTTGTTGTGATGCCTTAGAACTTATACTGGTGTCCCTCATGTTGAAATTTCCTTGTTAATTTCTTAAAATTTATGATAGTGTGTCCTAGAGTGCATAACCATTCGACACAAAGAACAATGTCACAACCACCCATGTCTATAGAAAACATATGGGATTTCAGGTGATACTGATCAATTTGAGGTTTCACATCGCCCCCCCACATTTCATGGAATCACCATTGCAAATCATGATTTAAAAATTATTGATGGCACAGATGTGATAATTGACTTCTTGGGAAATGTGACGATGAATAAAATTATGGGTTCTACCAATGTCCACAAGGATGATGACTTTCATATTTTTGATGTAACCAATTAATTTGAGAGTCTGGGGAGAAGACAAGTCAGTGATGGCATTAAGTAAAATCACTGGGTCAATGTCTAGTGGATCAAAGGGTGGGGTCATATCATATGGCATTGGTAGTTACTCCACAGGTGGAACAACAATACATTGTTAATAAATATCCTCATTCAGAACCATAAAAAAAAAATTCTTCTTACACTTGTGCCTGGGAAAATATTTGTCATCACAATTATAACAAATACCCTTGAGTTGACGTTCAAACATTTCATCCCTGGTTAATTTCTAGATCTTAAGGGGAGTTCCAGGAGGTGCATAATTGATGGTTTTAGGATGAGGAGGAAACGAGGGTTTGTAGGTCAGGGAGGATACAATCCATTGTGATTCCTTGTCTTGTTGAGTATATTTGAACCAATTCTAGGGGTGTTCCATGAGAACATGGGAATGAAGTTCATATTTGAGGCCACTAATAAATCATTCCCTAAATAAATCATCTGACATGCCCTAAAGAAAGCATCTGACAAGAATCAATAAAGTCTTCCATTGTCCCATATTGTTTTAACTTGGTCAAGTGTCATAAATGGTGGGTGTCAGAGTCAAAGCAGTCATAAACTTTGGCCAAAACATTTTTCCAAGCAACATACCCTTGGCGTTCCTTTTTTCACCATTTCCACCATTTCCATCGTTTCAAATACATATAGAGGACACCATAACGAAGCTTTTCTAAATCATCAATAATGCAATGGAAAGATAAATAATGTTCTATTTGGGTGACCCATCCTATGGGGTCTAATCCATAAAATTTGTTCACCTCAATTATGGGAGGGAATAGGTCTTGAGAAAAGTGGTTAGTATGAGGAGCTTGGTAATGGGAAGATTCATGGTCATCCTGATAAGATGGATTGTCATGAGAGGAAGGGTTCTAGGAACCTCCCATGAAGTGTTCAAAGGTGGATTTGAGGTATTTGAAGTCTTTGATGTGGGAACATTATTCCTTGAGGATCTCAATATACAAATTGATTGAGCTAATGTTGGCATTGATAGTCTTGGTGTCTTCCTTGTTCTGGTGGGTGTCAACAATTAAGGTATTGAGTTGTTGGGCTCTTATGGCAGCCATTTGGAAAAATGGGTAGGAAAATGGTATAAGGGAAACAAAAGGGGTCTAGAGGGATGGGTGGGAGCACTGAGAAGAAGGGTGTCAAATGATAGGTATGACTGTAACCAGGGAGAAAAGGGGGATCCAATGGGATAGGGGCCAAATAAGGGTGTCAGAGAAGGGTTGGTTCCACAAAACAAATTGTGTTAAAAATGATAGGTATCACTGGAATCGGGGAGAAGAGAAGAACACAGTGGGATAGGTCCCAAATAAATGTGCTACAGCTTGAATAATACCGCAGTCATGAAATTACCAAATTCTTAATAGGAAGAAATGTGTTGTAATGTCGCAACTAGAATGCAGAAGAAATAGTTGCACAACAATAGATCTTGTTTGTTTTGTGTTTGTTTTCGTCCCCAGGGGTAGGATATTAAGGGTTTCTACAGAAAAGGGTTTTTCCTATGCTATAGATCTCTGATATGCATGTGGGGTCCAATAATAGTACTCATCCAAATATCTCAAGGAACCAACTAAGGAGGCTAGATCGTTCCCTTAGCCATACTACCTGACTACCCAGGTACTAGAGAGTATCTTCATGAGTGTTGTTGTCGATGGAACTATAGAAGTTACGCAACAAATCTATTTATATATGGAGGGATTCAAGAGATCTAGGATGATATGTATATAGGTGTTGTCTGATGTGATACCACTTGAAGGGGTAAAAACAAGGGTGGCCAATAGATGTGTGTTTAAGTACCACTTGTATTTCCTGTGTGTATGATTCCCTGACCATGGGTTTATGCACGTAATGATAGATCTTTGTAGATTTAAGATGTCGGAATATGTCTCTACCCTAAAAACGAATAAACCATAATTTTCTATCAAGGAAGGTGCTCTAATACCACTTGTAGTATTCCAGATATAAAATAGTATGCAGAACATAAATATTTTAGCTAGAAATGGTAGAGAAACAAAGATATAATGAGAACAATACCAGAATAATACCAAAATAATACCAGAATATCTCTAGAAAGAGCACTATTATTACTGATAACAATGTTCACTTTCCTCTTCAAGGTGTAAATTCTAACCTTGTACAATATCTACTACAAAATGATATTCATAAAAGAACATAAAAGATACAATGGCAAATACAAACATTACACAAAGATTTTTCACCTGGAAACCCAAACCGGGAAAACCAACATATATATATTCATACATTGTGTTACATTGTTTACAATACAATATACATATAGGAGCCATCGGCATCCAAAACCCTAACCCAATGAACTGGATTAGTCCAAAACCCTAATTCCTTAACCGAAAATAGAAAACCATCGACAAAAAACCATGTGCCGAAAAACCACCTAATATCATGTGGTCCTGGAAATATGTCGTCCCGGTAATATGTCTTCCTGAAAATATGTCGTCCCAGAAATATGTCGTCCCGGCGGAAATATGTCGTCCCGAAAAAAAATAGAGATTGAGAGATACCAAACTTATGATCTCATGAATGGTATTGATATGGAGACATTCTGAAGAACCTAACTTATGATCTCATGAGTGGTATTGACAAGAGATGGAGACATTGTAAGGCATCAAACATATGATCTCATAAGGGGGATATCAATGAAGCATCAACATTCTGTGTGGATTATTTGAGAAAGGGTCTGGACAAAGAGAGCTTGGTGAAGTTATTGCACCTACATGCATGGCTATAAGCATCTTACTTTGTTTTCATTAATATAAATCGGCCTGTTTCCTTTAAAGTTTGTGTACATTTCATGAACTTGTTTCTTTCATAGATCCATTATGAAGCTATTGATGGTAGAGTAGGAAGTATGTCTCGTTGTTGTTTCTCATTGTATTGTAGGACCTTCTGAAGAACTTGGAGATCAATATCATCCTGGATCGAGCAAGGACAAATGTCGGTAAAAGGTATTTATCCTTCTTCTTTATTCTTCTTTGAATAGTTTAGCTTCATGAAAAGGAAAGTCAGTGTCCACAATAACACTTTTTTGTCTTGGTCATAGGGGTCTAGTATCCAAGAGATAATCCATTTGTTTGGAGGGGGATTTCTCTATAACAAAAATTGGCGACTCCACTAGGGAGGAGCTTTGATTTTTGATTCCTTTCCTAGGTCTTGTCTTTGACCTTCTCCATACCATGTCTCTAACTCTTAGATCTATTGATTGGCTCTTTATTTCATCATATTTACTTTGATTGACTAAGTTTTCTTAATTTTTTTATTTTCTGGGCATTTTTCTGAAATTTAAGAGCCTAGCGCTCCCTTTCCTTTGCTACCAGAGTGCTGGCGCTCCCTGTTGATTTTACACAGAGCGTTGGAATGCTCTGATTCCCTTTACACCAGAGCATTTCCTCTTTTCTATGAAAAATGTTCTAGGGGTTCAGTCTTTGAGTTCATTTCTTGCTTTTGGAATTTTCTCAGGAGTCTTACAACCTTAGTACATCTTGGTATTGTCCTTAAAAACTCTTCTTTCTGAGAATTGATCACCTTTTGTTTGGAATTTTGATGTTTTTTCCTTACCTTGAAGTCACTCTTTGTCTTTGACGATTTAGAGTCAACTTACTGTTTTCTTCTCATTTATCTGACTGAGGGGAATATTTTGTGAGGAAAATAAAGGATCTATGCACTATTCCATTTTATATTTGAGGTAATTTTCCCAAGAAATTCTTGGTTGTTCATCATCCATTACCTTTCTCCTACCTTCACTAGAAATTTGACCTTTTTTCATGCATTATGGGTAATGTTTTGCAAATTTTTGGCTATTTTATGAGTTTTTGGGAGCACCAACACCCCCTTGTAGGCCATACCAGAGCACCAACACTCCCCACAGTGTTTTAGGGGGCATTGCAATGCTTTGTGCACCCTTTTAGGGGAGCGCTAGTGTCTTTTTTGAGTGAAATTGTCTTTTTTTGCTTAGTCTTTTGTAGCTTGTTTTATAGTACTCTTTACCCAGATTCTGTGGTTAGTTTGTGAAGTTGTTTGGATTGGTTCTTGATGGTTTTTTATTCTTGTCACTCCTTTTTGTCTTGATTGGAGCTTGAAACCTCTTTCAGAAACGTGAAATTGGCTTTTCTAGCTGTGTTTTTGTCGGGACAGTTTTGAGTGGTTTCTCTTTCTCCCTATCATTTCTTGGATTCTTCTTCGCATTTTACTGTCTTCCTTGAATGCTTGCATTTGAAGTAGCGGAATTGCATGTTTTTTTGGCATTTTGGGACATTGTGCATCTTGAATGATGAATGTTTTTTCCTTCTCATAGAATAGCTTTCATCGAAATGAAAAGATTGCATATTCATCTCTTTGCATAACTTTTGAGTCGGTCAAAACACCATATTGTCCATGCCATTTTTCTTTTGAGTAACAACAGCCTTCAAAATCAAGTGCTAAACTAAAAATTGATTAGACAATTTTTACATTTTCTGGTAGAAAAACTACATTAGATTAGTTGTAGGGCTTTGGAATAGGTGTGAAATATAACTTTCCAAAGCTACAAACAAACATAGGATCTTGTGTTAGGGAGCGGTGAAATCCAATTGCTACATTTTGTCCTGGGAAGCCCTTCTCACACAAGGGTCAAAACTGAGGTTGCATTGAGACTAGCAGAGTTACTCACCCTACATTGTTGGTCTTGGTGTAGAGATTACACATATTATGGGGGTCACTTGAAGGTATATCCATAATGATGAGTGGAAGTCTTTCAAGTTGATTTCAGGCTAGATACCCTGCCCTTGTACGTGTATCAAATTGTCGATTGTTTCCCCAGGAATCATTGTTGTAGTTGGTAACCTTAGTGGCCTATATATTTAGGGAATTGACACAAGGTGACTGTGGAGGGGAAAGTCTTCACGGTACCTAGAATCGACATTGGAAAGACTCACTCAAGCTCCTTGGAGGGTATACCCATGATTATGTGTGGGAGATTTCACCATGGTGTAAGTCTGTTAAGCAGGCCGTCAATGTAACTTTTCCACCCGCTCTATCTCATCCCCTTCTTAATTTGCTCCTGCGACGTTGGATTTCATCACCAACTAGTGTGTTGATTTTGAGAAGGTTTTGTTTGCTTGCTTGCTTCCTAGATTTTTAGCGTGTGTTGTTTGTTCTCCCTAGAAGAATATAGGTTGGATATTAATTGTATGGCGTCATTTCTCAGAATGACCAATGAAGGAAGCCCTTTTCCAGGGGAACCTTTTGTTTTTTCTTCTTACGAAAAAGTTGGTCCTCCTTACATCGCTACTTTGAGCTTTCCAGGTCTCACAATTGGATTACCAGTCTAGTTGTTTTCCACTTCGGTGATCTCAAATGTAGGTGCTTCAGATGTAAGAACACCACCCACACATCAAACTCATGTTGACCTTTCTCGTTCTTCGCCCATCAGGTCTCCTTCCATTTCTCCTTCTTCAACTAGTGAAATCTCTCAAGCGAGTAGCCAGATTGATAAGAAGAAGAAGAAACAAAAAGAGAATAAGAAGAACCAGAAAGGTACCAAGCCTCCAACTACATTAGATGTTGGATCCAAGCAACCAGCTACTGTTAATAGTATTGGGAGTGTTGTTGACGTCGATATGATTAAAATGAAGAATCTGAAACCCAAATTCCCTTCCAGTCTTTTTAAGGGTGACCACTTTCTAAGGGATTTCCCTGGTATTCTCAAGGTCTTAGTAGTGTGGTCCTCCACATCATCAGCCTCTGCTAGACATGATGGTGACACCCCGTCAACTAGTGATGTTAAGGTTGGTAAGAAGAAGACATCTGTCAAATTTCCTTGTATGTTATGCGAAGGTGATCATTATTCTCACCTTTTTCCTTATATGGACGAGGATTCTTATCTTTTGGAAAATATTCAACTTCCATATCGTAATATTTCTCCCAACCCATAGTTATTTGATTGACTGGTCAATCCAGTTCCATACCCGGCCAATCTGGTTGATCAGGTGGTCAATCTAGTTTCATCCTCGGTTGAACCACTAACCAAAGTAGTTGATCCAAATCCATCATCGATCAACTCCAATTTTCATCTGACAAGTGAAGCTCAAGTGACTTATCTAGTCCCATCATTGGTTAGTCCCACCCTTCATCTGAAGAGTGACAGCATGGTCAATCCCACTCCTCCTTTGATGAGTAACAAAATTGTTGCTCCAATCCCTTCATCGGTCAGTCTGGTTGATCATGTCATCAATATGGTCATGTCCTTAGTTGAACAATTTGACAAATTCGTTGATCTGATCCCATCTTTGATCAATCCCAGTCCTCCATTGAGGAGTGCCAAAGTGGTTGCTCTGGTTACTTCATTGATCAACCCCACTCTTTGTCAAAAGAGTGAAACCAAAGTGACTGATCCAATTTCTTCCTCGGTTAGCCCCACCCTTCATCCAAAGAGTGCCAAATTGGTTGTTGTGGTTACTTCATCAGTCAAACCCACTCTTCCTCTGAAGAGTGCCAATGTGGTCGATCTGATCCCATCATCGATTGATCCTACTCTCCCTCTAGAGAGTAAACCCGATTCTGCCCATGTTTTTCTCGTTGACTCATTGATACAGGATATACCTTGTCAGGGGGCATTCCTCCTTCTCTTGTGAAAACCCCTCCAAGTAATGAGGCCATCCTTTTTTATTGGGGTGTGCTAATTGGACTGTGTTTTCCCTCTCACATTCATTTCAAGATTACAGTATAGGTTTTTGGTCAAGTCGTTCCTCAGACATTGATAGATGAAGGTTTGTCCGTTAGTATTTTGTCCTCTATTGCTTGGAAATATTTGGGTTCTCCTCAGCTTGTGCCAGTTACCTAGAATCTGTTCTCTTTTAACAGAAGAACCAATCACCCTTTAAGGATCCTCCCTCAGTTTCCCCTAACTTTGGGAGGGAAAACTGTCTTTATTGATGTTATGGTATTCCAAGACCCCTTGGATTTCGATTTACTCCTTGGGCGAGATTATGTCTATGCCATACAATCTATTGGGTCCACTCTATTTCATGTGATATCTTTTCCTCAGGATAGAATAATGGTGACTATTGATCAACTTTCATTTTTTGGACTTGACTTGACCATCAACCCAATGACCTCCCTAAATGGGTCTTATATGTAGTCGGTATCACCCCTGCCACAGATCAATTATGTGGAGTTCTCTCCCATGACTTCAACTCCTGATGATTTGGATCCAGTAGTTGACATGGTGATCTCTTCAATAGTGCTATTGGAGCCTGATACCCTTAACCCTATCACGACCCTCAACATGTATTCCTTCTAGAGTGATTTTCTTCCATCTAGTGAAGATCTCTTGGAAGCCATGACCGATTTTTGTCCCTTGACATGGTGTCCTTCCATAGCGTTATCCTCTTGGAAACCATGACCAAGAAGCATCAACAAGCATAGTTTCTCTTCTTTGTGGAAATCTCATTAAAAAATGAAACAAAAGATATGAGCATAGTTTCTCTTCTCTGTGAAAAGCTCGTTAAAAAATGAAACATAGGTATTGAGCATAGTTTTTTCTCTCTGTAGAAAGCTCGTTAAAAAATGAAACGGAGATCTAGGGATTGAACCCGGAGCCTTGAGCATAGTTTTTTCTCTCTTTTACAATCTTGTTAAAAAATGAAACATAAATATGGGGATTGAACCCAAAGCCTTGAGCATAGTTCTTTTCCTGTGTCAAGCTCGTTAAAAATGAAACATTCACCTCTCATGTCAGGTCGAGTCTTTCACCAGATCTCGTAGATATCGAGTCGAGTCTTTCATTAGGTCTCGTATTTGAACCTTCATTTCATCCACCCTTATCCTTTTTCTCTATCTAGTACAGAAATTGGTGACAACCTCACAATTGGTGAATGAATTGAAGCTTGGGGGGCATGTCTCCAGCCTTTGATGATCATTTTGGAGTTAAGACACTAGATTTCAAGATGGGGGTAGAGTACCAAGCTTAGTATTTGTTATTTATCATGCTTGTAAAAACATGAGAATGTAACCGAGAAGCCTTTTATCTCTTTTTCGGGCTCGCACGGATATACGAAAAAGGAACCCCCTAGAGTCATCTTTAAGCTCTTTTCAGACTCTCTAAATGTGAAAATATTGGCAAGTGATCTTGCTTCCTTTCCCGATCATTAAAATATTTGAAAGGGCGTCTTTTGAGTAATAATTTATCTCCTTTTTGGCCTTGTGAGACTAACATTATGAAAAATGACAAAACTAGAGTTGTCTTTAATTCATTTCTAGACTCTCTAAATATGAAAAACCATCGAGTTTACCTTCTCTGGACTCGTTAAACAATCATACATTGAAGGGCCCATACAAGACCGAACCCTTACTTCTTCTAGTTCATTAAACAAAGGAAGAGGGACTTACCGAAGGTGATTTATATCGAGCATGTGTTACCCTCCTCGAGCTCGTTGAATTAAAAGGAGGTACTGCTCTATCTGGATGGGGGGAAATTGAAAGAAGCAAGCCAAGCAGTTTTTGAGAACATTACCAGTAACTCTTATAGTCGCCCTTAAACACGACGTTTTATATTTTCACGCATTTTAATCCACTGAACCTCTTCACTGAACCAATCCTCTGAGTTTTCTTACTCCTTTGGGTCACCCAACGAAATTCACTGTATCCATTGCATCATTGTTTTTTGGTCCATGTCAAGTTTTATGTTGTCATGCCTCATTGTTCAAGGGAAGTATCTCCCTCAAGAGTCAACCATCAAAAATTCATGTTTCAATACCCGTGTCAGTCCATGTTCATTTGATCCACCAATTACATCTTTGTGTCTTTTTCGTGTCATTAATGGGGGATACATCAATGCCCTCCTTCGATGAGTTTGCTTCTGTCAACTTCAACATATTATCCAGGAATTAGACTTAAAAACTAGTTAGTACCTTGGGACCTGCATGCCTCAATGGCAAGCCTCCTCGCTTCCAATAGTGGGTTTACATCATCGACCCTTGATCGGATTATTCCACGGATGTTCGAATTTAGCTCATATATTCACATTTAATGGAATGTACTAGGGTACCTTGGGAATCATTGACATCAATGGTGATCTCCCTCTCAGTTGTTAATTGTTTACCTCATTTACCGGTAATCAAGTGATTTCTACCATGTTCGACATCAGGAAATCTGTAATGCCCATATAATTCTAAACATCATTACATTTCACAAACCTTTTATTTAGTAAACTCAAACAATAACTTTCTAGCATAATATTGATTTTCATAACAGCAACTTCAGTAACTTAGATCTATCCACAAATACTAATTACATGGCAGAAAGAAATAAATACATAACTTAACAAGTACCTGGTTCTGATGCTAATTGTTGTTGCCTCTGTGCCTTGCTGCTGCCTTCCTGCTACCTGCTACCAGATCAATCCTGCCACAAACAGGAAAATAACTGCCCAAAACTACTGTCCTCTGTGTCAACTAGGAAAACTACCTAGCTCCAGGATATCTACGGATATCCTGGCCCTCCGTGCCCAAAACCTCCAGCAACCCGGTGCCTCCCCAGAATAAAATCTCCACCAGGAACTCTACTCCTTGCTCAATCCAAGCCAACAGTCCATAAAATACAACAGTGCACAGAAAATCGCCGCTCACAACCAAACACAACCGTCTAGAGGCTCTCTGCTCATGGCAAAACAAAACCGTCCAAAGGCTCTCTGCTCACGGCAAAACACAATAGTCTCTGCCAATACAGTCGTCTCGACAATTACAGTCCACAGCATCCATTCTTCCCCCATCTAATGGTGAGCACATCCCCCTCTTCCCGTCCCTTATTCATCCCTGCCGACTCACGCATTTACTTCACAACCACCCCCGTCCTCCGTCCTTCGTCCCTTCATTAATATTTTTATCATCTCAAGATTTCTGGGCTCCTCGCCCTGCATACGCCACCCTCTACTACATACACAATTCCTGTTATATCATTTTTTTTTTTGATCTCTTAAATTTATGTCACAAGTCATTAAATGTGATCTTCAGTTAGATTATTATTACTTAGTTAATCCTCAATTATTCCTTTAATTAAATCTTACTTAATCATCTTTAATCATTTATTCAATTAGGGTCGTTACAAAATCTATTCACATGGTTAGACTCGCACTGCATCAAGATCGGTAAGAAGACCCTGGGTTGAGTGATCACTCCTATATGTACTTTTCCCAGGTTATGACAGAGTTTCCTTTGAACATTGACACATATATTGTCACATCAATCCACTTTGTATTGGTCGTGGCTATGTCTTGTCATCTCATAGATCCACTCTGTATTCTTCATGGCTATGATTAGTTTAGGTCATAAGAGTATATATCCACATTGTATATTTAGTGGCTATACCTTTTTGTCAATATAATTATGGATCCACAGTGTATTTTATGGAGGCTATACCTTTGAAAGTCTTTATCACTCAAGCATAGGTATGCCTGCCTTGGGTTTGAAACATGTCATAATATTTGTTTGATGGTTGTGTGCAACTTCTACCAGGTTCTCTGCGTCCTTTCCCTTGCTTGAAAAAGTCTACAAAGTACTTCACTCATCAATTCTCATATTCTAACTTCGCACTTTGGGGGTCAATCAGTTACACATCAAAATTACTCACTTCAATAGTCTCGCAAGTGTTATCATTACAAGTGTTGTAAGTGTCGTCATGACTAGTGTTGCAAGTGTCACATCTTGGCAACAAGTGTTAAAAGTGTCACAAAAATCATACTTCCATCTTGCTTATGTCATGCCTCTAATGACATTACAGGGACACTTAAGACACCCTCAAAGACTGGTTTTAGGAAGAGAAATCATTTGATTAAGAGTACAAAGAATTTTCCATGAAGAAAACCACTGAAAATTTATTTTTGGAAGGCAACACTCCCATACCCACTATCAGGAAGCATCGATGCTCCCTAGCCTTTTTGGGGGGAGTGTTGAAATGCTATGTGCACCCTTTTGGGGAAGCACTATCCTTTCTGAGCGAATTTTGGTTTGTTGAGATAAATCAGGGAAGAATCCCTTCAATCTCTGAAGTTGGTTGGATTCGAAACTGAGGTCAAGGCATGATCTTACGGAATATCCACAACTGAAGGAGAGGAATCCTCAACTTATCCCAAATATATCTCAAGTGGTTGGGTCTCTCCAAGCCTATATAAGGAGGCCTTCTCATGGTGAAATGTGCATGATGATATATATTGAGAGATAGAAAACTTATGATCTCATCAGTGGTATTGATATGGAGACATTGTGAAGCACCTAAATCATGATATCATGAGTGGTATTGACAAAAGATGGATACATTGTAAAGCGTCAAACTTATGATGTCATAAGTGAGATATCATTGAAGCATCAACATTCTGTGTGGATTATTTGAGAAAGGTTCTAGACAAAGATATCTTGGTGAATTTGTTGTACCTACATCCATGGCTGTAAGCATCTCACTTTGTTTTCATATGCATAATTCTAACAAAATGGTCGCTTGCATATTTTGCAAAATTAAGGGGCTTAAGCACGTCAACTCAGGATATATATTGAGGAAATGCAATAAGGTGAGGGAGCTTGATCCAGGTGGATATCGATGGCCACCCACCTTTTCCAACTAGCTCAAAACAATTTTCGGACAATTTTGGCAATTTACTATTTTTAGCAGTTTTAACTTCCGGGGCCATTTTGAGGGCCTAAATGAAGTTTCTTCGGGATCAAGATTATCAATTATAACCAAAGGAATGATTTATCCCATAAAATTAATCTCCTTGATGATACCTTTCCAACGGTTTATCATACACCTAAAACAGAGATCGTATGCAAAAGTTATGACCCCGGGAAGTTGATGTAGTAACTTACTTAAATGAGGCCCACGTGACTTTTGGCGCTTCAACTCCTAGGGTTAGGTTTTTATATGTATATGGTTTTTGGAATTATTGTTTATTGTAAAAATTCCTTCATATCCTCATGGTAATCATCTTATTTTGAATGAGTGCAGCCATCACATCTCTTCTCAAAGATAAGCCACCATGATTCCAACAAGCTTGCTTCCACTGCATTTTACAGTTTCAGCTTATTTCCTTATTGAATAGAAAACCAATTTTACTGTATCTATGTTATTTTGTGTTAAGAACCTGTTAATAATCTATATTCATTTCGTTTTTCTCATAAAATATAGATCAGTGGTATCCGAGTGGTCTTCTCCTTGTCGTCTTAATGCATGTCCCCAACGAGGTCGCAATACAAAGACTTGGGTCTCGAGCTTGTTTCTCTTGAGGACAAAAGATTTCGCACACCTAAGAAAAATATCATGTCGGGATAAAATAAAGATGGAGGGACAAGAGATACTTTCAAACTATTGATTGAGGAATCCCTCATGCAACAAAGGAAGAAGATGATGGATAGTTTCGCACAAATCCTTCGACGACTACCAACAGGGGATGCATCTTCTTCGAGCGGAGGCGCCACCCCCTTCAAGGTGAAAATAATATTTTATATTCCTAGATTTCAAGGTTAGATAGATGCAGATGTTGTAGACAAGTGGTTGAATCTACTAGAAGGGTATTTTTCTATCCATAACTTTTCGACTAGAGAAAATATTACTTTTGTGCTCCTTCAATCCGTTCCCCATGTCAAAGATTGGTGGGAAACTTCCTGTGAGAAAAAGGAAATAGAGGAACCCTCATTATTTACAATCACCACCACCTGGGATTCCTTCATGGATGTTATTAAAGAACAATACTACCCTGTCGGAAGTTATGGCGACTTGTGTACCAAATGGACCACACTGTGGCAAAAAAGAGACCAAGCAGTGCCATATTTCACGAGTATCTTTCATACGTTGTGCACCAAGATGGGTATCAAAGATTCAGAGTGACATATGATGCTCAAGTATCATGATGCTCTGCATAGATACATTCATAATGAAATGTAATTTTTGGACATCTCATCCTTGGGCGCGACCTACCGATATGTCGTCAAAATCAAGCAGAAGCTCAAAAAAAAGACGTGACAATTTGGGCCTGGGAACCCCTCACAACAAAAGCTAGGAAAGGGAGGCTCCAACCCATAGAACAAAGAATAGAGTAAATATCAATAATATCATGACAACCATTCCAAGCCACAAGAAAAGAAGGACACCAGAAATACAAAGAAAGATATCAGGAAGTGGCGTGACTTCCATAAGATCCCTTGGCATAACACTGTTGACTGTCACTCAAATCAGTCAGTTGTGGCCGAAATGAAAGCCTCTGAATCATAAGCAAGTTCAGACTCTGAGCCAGAACTATAAAGGGGAAGATAGATCATTGACATGGAACCCAGTGCCACCGTTTCTACCACCAAGCTCCATCCTGGTGAACCAGATGAGGCAGAAGAAGGAGAACCCCTATTCCATTTACATATGTGGGTAAAAGGCACCCCATTGCACTTCATCATGGATAGCGGTAGACAAGAGAACCTCATCTTAGTAGAGGTTGTCAAGAGGTTGGCTCTGCTGACAACACTGCACCCACAACGCTACACCATTGGATGGTTCCGCCAAGGAAGAAATATCCACGTCAGCCAATAGTGTCGACTGTCATATGGCATCAAGCCCTTCAAAGAGGAGGTATTGTGTGATGTTTCCCCTCTCAAAGTTTGTGATTTTCTTTTGGGCGAACCTTATTTATGGAAACATTATGTTGTATATGAGTCTAGGCTTCGTATTGTTATTATTACTTTGAACAAAAAATTATACAGGATACCCGAGGCAGTCCCAGATAGTGTTATTTCCTTGATCTCTACTAAGCAATGTAGGAAGGTCATCTCTCATACGGGGAAGTTTGTCTTCTTCGTGATTCGCTCTCAGAATAAGATAAAGATCACAACCACATCCAGGGTCTCTGTGGTCGACCTCTCCACACAATATAAGAAAGTAGATAAGGTCATGGAAGAATACTTAGATATATTCTCCTCACCTACTGGAGTACCTCTACACTGCCAGGTCAAGCACCCCATCGATCTGACCCTCGACGCACCGCTTTCCAACGGGCCAGTCTATCACCACTCTCTGTTAGAGAATGAGAAGATCAAGAAAAATATCCAAGAACTGCTCCACTAGGGGCACATCCATCCCTTCTCATCACCTTGCGGGAGCCCAATCATGATGGTATAGAAGAAATATGGAACCTAGCGAATCTGCATTGATTACTGAGCTCTGAATAAAATCACAAGAAAAAATCAGTACTCAATTCCCCGAATCAAGGACCTCCTTGATAAACTCATGGGGGACAAATACTTTAGTAGATTGGTCTGAATTCTGGCTACCACCAGGTCCCAATAGAACAGACAGATGTATGGAAAACCGCCTTCAATTCAAAGGAAGGCCTTTTTGAATGGTTGGTCATGCCCTTTGGTTTGACAAATGCTCTAGCCACTTTCATGAGGATGATGGATGATATCCTGCAACCATTCACCAATACGTTTGTAGTGGTGTATCTGGATGACATTCTCATTTACAAAAAGACATGGGACGAACACTTGCAGCATATTCAAAAGGTTTTGCACACCCCGCGACAACACAAGCTATATGCCAACCTAGAAAAATGCTCCTTCGTCATGGACATGGTCCATTACCCGGGCTACATAATTTATCAGCAACACGTACATGTGGATCCAACCAAGATTGAAGTCATCCATGACTGGCCAGCCCCAACCACACTCACTAATCTTTGCAGCTTCTTAGGCCTTGCCAATTTCTACTGTAGGTTCGTGTTTGGATTCTCCCATATTGCATAGGCCCTTAGCCAAATAATCAGGGGTAGTGGTAAGGCAAACTTTGCATGGGGTCAGTCCCAACATAAAGAGTTCGACGATTTGAAGAAGTTATTATGCTCAGCCCTAGTAATTTCACTACCAGACCTGCAACAACTGTTTGAGATTGAGATAGATGCTTTAGACTATGCAATGGGTGTTTTTCTCACTCAACATGGCCACCTTGTGGCCTATCATAGTGAGACACTATCCAATGATGTCCATAAGTACCCTAATTATGAAAAATAAATGTACTCCATTGTGCAATCCTACCTCCAATGGAGACATTACATTCTTGGGAAGGAGGAAGTCATACACACTGATGATAAGCCACTGTAGTTCATGTAGACACAAGGAAAATTGCAGAATGATCGCCATCAAAAGTGCTCCACATACATGCAGCAATTCCACCTTAACATCAAGTATAAAACATGAAGCATCAATCACGTCACTGATTGCCTTATCAAACTTCCAATTGTGACACTCACCACGGTGCTAGAATCCTGTGGCCATGAGACCTCTCGATAGCCCCAACAGTATGAGACAGACACAAAATTTGCCACCATCTACCAAAAGTTGGGTAAAAATGCAGTTATCGGTAATTTCCATCTTCAGGATGGGTTGTTATGTCATATGGGCCATATCCGTGTTCCATTAAGAGAGTGAGTGAATATGATCTAGGAAGCCCACTATAGTTGGGTGGTGGGACACTTCGGCATCGAAAATATAGTGGCGATGCTACATAAACATTTCTACTGACTGAAACTTTGACAGGAGGTCAAAAGGTATATCAGGTCTTGCACTGTCTGCGCTATTGCCAAACCGATCACTAAGAAACAAGGTCTGTACACCCCTCTTCATACTCTTGACAGGCCATGGGAATCCATATCCATGGACTACATGTTGAGCCTCCCATCCACCAAGTGGCGAAATTTCTGTGTTTTTGTGGTTGTTGATCACTTTTCTAAGATGGTGATTCTGGTTGCCTACTAGAAGAACATCACAACAGAGGCCACTATCAAACTCTTATTTGAACGAGTCTGGGTACATTTTTGAATCCCACAAAACATTGTCTGAGATTTGGACATTCAATTTCTCATCAAATTCTGGTCGAGCCTCTAGTCACTGCTGGACACCAATCTCACCAAATCCATGGCCTCCCACCCCCAGATAGATGGCCAAATCGAGGTCATCAATTGAATGATTTTGCATATACTTTGCATGTATAATTCAAAGAACCCTAGCACATGGGATGAGAGCCTTCCCTATTTCCAACATAGCTACAACTAAGCCCTGCATATCTCGATTGGTCACACCCCCTTTTAGGTGGGGTTGGGATTCCAACCATTGGGTCCCATAGATGTTGCACTTCTCGTTGCATTCACCTCAACCTACTCATCTCCTGCTCCAACTGAAGCTAACAAAGCCACCTAGTTCATTGAGTGGATCCATCACATCCACCCACAGGTATAGAATATCCTATAGAAGTCCAATGACAAGTACAAGCATCGCCATGATCAACATTAGGTGCCACATAAGTTTCAGGTGAGCGATGAAGTTTGGTTTCACTTGCAGAAAGAATGCCTTACAGGGCCCCATTGGAAGCTTTTACCACTCCGTTATGGGCCATACATCATCACCAAGGCCATGGGAGATAATTATTTTGAGCTCAACATTCCTCCTTTCCTTTCCCTGCACCCAATCTTCAATGTGGATCTCCTTCGCCCTTAATTCCCACCATTATTAGACACCTCAGATGTAGCATATAAGATAAAACCAACAAATCTCAAACCTGAATGCATACAACAGGAATCCAATGATCAAATTGTGGACACACATATCAAGGGCACTTGACAGCAAAGGATCCAACTTTATCGAGTCATCAAAGCAGGCAGCTCTTGCACCAAGGCAAGTGGCTCACCTGGGGCCAAATTCAACAGAAATTTCCTCATATGATGGGGGAACTCAATGCAATGGAGACCATTTCTTCCTAATAATGGAGGATTAATCCAAGTGGATATCGGTGGCCACCCACCTTTTCCAAATACCTCAAAATAGTTTTCGAACAATTTTGGTAATTTACTATTTTTAGCAGTTTTAACTTCTGGGGCCATTTTGAGGGCCTAAATGAAGGCTTTTCGGGATCAATATTCTCAATAATATATAAATTCATAATTCATCCCTCAAAATGTATCTCCTTGATGATACCTTTCCAACGGGCTATCATATGCCTAAAATGGAGATCGTATGCAAAAGTTACGACCCTTGGAAGTTGATGTACTAACTTACCCAAATGGGGCCCATATGACATTTGGCGCTTCATCTCCTAGGGTTAGGTTTTTGGATGTCTAGGGTTTTTGGAATTCTTGTTTATTGTAAAAAGGACTTCAGAGCCTCATGGTAATCATGTTCTTGTGAATGAGAATAGCCATCACATCTCTTCTCAGAGATAAGCCGCCACCATTCTAGCAATCTTGTTTCCACTGCATTTTACAGTTTCAACTTATTTCCTTATTGAATAGAAAACCAATTTTACTGTATCTCTGTTATTTTGTGTTAAGCGCCTATTAATAATTTGTAGTCATTTCCTTTTTCTCATAAAATATGGATCAAGCCTCCAGTCATGATAAGGAGGCTAAAGGCCAGAATACCAGAGTCGGTAATGCAGAGACAGAGTCCAATGGATGCAAGGAAAAAAGAGAACATGAAACATTGATAGAAATGGTAAGAAGATTGAATATGGAAGTGTAGAGATACAAAGAAGAAAAAGAGAGATTGATGAGAGAATAAAGATAGATAAATGCTCGAGTGTTACCGATTTTAAATCAGTTGCAGAGACAAACAAAGAAGGGATCAAAATCAAGACAAGAGGAAGGAGGCAGGTGTCATGAAAGAAGGGATGATCATGGAAGAGATGGTTGTTACATAAGTGCTATAAGAGGTCCTGGACACCCATCACTTCCTCAAAATAAATGTTTATGCAACAAATGATCTCATAAGCAGCCCATAGATGTCTCCTGTCAGACACCATAGAAGGAAACAAGAGGTAGATTGTTTGCAAGGAGATCTAAAGAAGCTCAAGCCACCTGTTGGCCCTTAGCTATGGAAGGGAGTGAAGATCAAGGAAGAAAAGGAAAAATGCGAACTACGTGGAAGACAAAGTGACTGTTACTAGGTCGAAGTGAGCAAAAGAGAAGAAAATATGGAGTAAAGCCCGAGAAAGAAAGTCATTGGATAAGGAGATTGAGGATGACAGATCAATAAAGAAGAAGGATCATGGACAACTCAGCAATTGGAAAAATCCACTATTATATGCTTTGGAGAACCATGTGAGAAGGAAGGAAAGGCAGACTTGCGAAGCCCTAAAAATGTGGGTCAATTTGACCTAGGGTTTATACACCTAGGGTTTTGGTATCTAGGGTTTTGACACCTAGGCTTCGACCTAAGGATGTCGGTGAGATATTGTAATGTATAAATAAATTTCAAGAGGACCTGGGTTGGGTTGTTGTCATTATTACTAGTCTTGATCTAGTTGTTGTTGGTAGGATCGTTCTTGTTATTTGAGAAAAGTGTTAAGTGTGAGAGCCTTCTGGTATTGGAAGATATTCAACTGGGTGCGCAGGAAGGGGGAGAGATAGAGAGAAGAGAGAGATCTACTAGTTAAGAGAGCATATCAGAACTATATGCTTTCATCTTAATATATTATAAATCACAGTTCTGTGGACATAGCCCTAGAGAGAGGGTGAACCACACATATATGTCTTGTGTGTGTGATTGATGCTATTTTATTTTTCCTTGATATACTGTTATTGCATTGTTGTGATAGATCTGATAGGTGTACTGAGTAGATCTAAGCTGATAAGTGATATATGCATGTTGTATTGTTATGGTATTGGATCCACTTGATATTCCCCTTGGTTGTATATACTTCAGTCTTTCAACCCCCCCATAGTTTCTTCGGGTAAGGCTACATCTTCTTCGTAGGTGTAGCTGAAAGGGCCAGTAGTTAGGGCTTGTTGGTGCACTCTTGGTTCTGAACCCTGGGTCTACCCCTGTGCCAAAAAATGGTTCTTTTGCCGGGACCAAAATCTTATTGAGGGAATGTTAAGGTGGTTCCATCAAAAACATAGATTCAAAAGTGGATAGAAGATCAAGAAAAGGAATCCGTTGAATCTTAGAACAAGAACCCTAATATGAGTACAAAGGATTAGTTGGAGAGACATATTTTTACTGATATACATGACATATTCTTTGGAGGAATCCATCAGGAACTATATGAGTGGTTAGACAGGTTGGCATATACCTAGTTTGAGGTCAGATCTCGACCTCTTGTAGTTTGGACATCGGTGTTGAACAAGAAGGCCAAGAGAGTTGATAACGTCGTGTCAAGAGCAATGGATCATTGGTTCAATAACACCATTGGAGGCTACATCATCGAGTTTGTTGTTGACATAGTAGAGTCATATAGCCAATCCGAGAGATATTTTTTCAAGGAACCCAGAGGAAAATTTTTACACTTTTTGAAGTTGAGAATCAAGATGTTCTTGCATGAGAAGAACATCTTGAAGATACAGCACATTGGTCGAATATGAAAAGGTTAATGTTCAAAAATTCAGACAACAACAATGACACAAAGGTTGGATATACGCGCAGTGGGAGAGTGTTCAAAGAATTTCATCCTGCAAACCTGTTCAAGAAGAACTACAGAGAAGAGGGTTTCTATAGAAAGGTCAAGAGACATTGATTTGAAATTTAAATTGATCTAAAATTCAAGATCTTTTAACCATTATTTGCATGTGAATTTTTAACTGTTAACCATCTTTGTAATACAAAATTAAAGAACATCCATCAAGCACATGCGCACATAAACATGTAAGCAAACCATCTATGAACAAAAATTGGTAACGAAGTTCAAAGGACTTCCTGGCTACATCTCCGGGTCCACTCCAACAGTGGGACCTCTCTTTAATTAATCTCAAATGCTTAAAAATTACAAAGAAAGGCTTACATAAGAGCTCCCAAAAACCAACTTTCAAATCTACGATTCTGGGCAGAAACAAACATCATAGGTGGCTGGAAAATTTCATTCTGCAACTTTTGACTATAAACTCAAGTATGATTGGCTCGCTCAAATGGGATCTGGAGGTACTTTTATGTTCAAGTACTTTGATGATGAAACAAATAGCACATTCAGAATCCTCTCAAAATTCTGCAACTTTTGAGTATAAAGTCGACCTATTTCTAAGAAGGTCGCCTGGAACACCTCCTGGCACGAATTCCAATGTAGCCTCTACCTGTCAGATCCATACAGTCTCAAAAAGCATGCCACTCATCTTCTGGAGGCACTTTTATGTTCGTCTACTCTGATGATGAAATAAATAGCATATTCAAAATCCTCTTGAAATTCTGCAACTTTTGAGTATAAAGTCGACCTATTTCTGAGCAGGTTGCCTGGAACACCTCCTAGCACGAATTCCAATGCAGCCTCTACCTATCAGGTCCATAGAGTCTCGAAAAGAACACCACTCCTCTTCTGGAGGCACTTTTCTGTTCGGCTACTGTGATGATGAAACATATAGCATATTCAGAATCCCCTCGAAATTCTGCAACTTTTGAGTATAAAGTCGATCTATTTCTAATCTGGTCACCTGGGACACCTCCTAGCACATATTCCAATGCAACGTTTGCCAACTCCCCCTTTACCTCATTTTGCATGCCCAGTTAAATACGCAGAGCTACTAACCAGTTCACCAAATTTAGCGAGCCTCCTCCAGATTTGGCAGAAATCCGTCAGATTTGGCTGAATCCGCCAAACTGTCAAGCTTCTAGAAAGAGACACATGTCACGTTGATGTCGACATCCGTACTGCTGACGTCATCAGTACGGCCTATTGATTGTTTGACTTTTTATCGCTATTTTCAAAAAAATTTAGAGTGTCATAACTTCTTCATAGGAGCTCTGTTTGAGAAAATAAATATATGGTTAGAATCGGGAGAACGAGCCAGTCACAATGGCGTCGGTTTCATTCAATCCTGAGAACTTTGATTTTTAAGCATTTTTTGAGCCTAGGGACCCTTCTGATACTTCTGGGTCATTCCTAGATCCTCCTTTTTTTCATTTGAGTATTTTTGAGCGGTTTTGGATCCACCTGGATCACAGCTCCCCACTGAGAATCTTTTGGACCAAAAAAAGCTTGAAATCATTCAGAAAATAAGTGAGGACATGTTTGTCTCACTTGGCCTGTATCACCTATCCATTCCTCCTAGAACCTATACATCTGACTCAACAATACAACAATCAACATTGCACTGACATTGTTAAGTACATTAATCACATTCTTAATCACATTTTCTTTCAACATTGTTGGACCCAACCACATACTGCTGATGAGTAATAAGCTAAATATAAACATTGAACATGTGAAAGAGATTGTACCCGAACCATGATGACTTTTAACCATGGAAACACTATCAACCAAAACAGGTGCATTGTAGTGAAATGAAACTTCCTTTTCATGCTTAGGCTTCTTTTCTTCCTTACAATGTATCGACATAAGTGTCAAATTCCTACTTGCATTAACAACCCTTTTTAATTGTTGTGTAGTGCCCAATGATTTGTCATTTTTTAATGAATGTGAATGCACTATGTACTCAATTCCTTCTTTAAACAAGTGATATTGATTATATTCTCAATAGAAGATCGTTTTTCGATCATATAAGTATGGACTACCCAACACAATTCCATAGATATCTAGTGGGACCACATCAAATTCAACCTCATCTACAAACTTAGATGTAATTGCAAACTTTAGATCACATTGTTGTGTTACTTGTAATCTTTTATCTTTGCATACCCAACCTAATGGATAAGGTTTCTTGTGTGGTTTCGTTGTTAATCCCAATTGCTTAACTACTTCTTATGAAATAAGATTAACTTGAGATCCACTATCTATGAGTGTGTCAACCTTTGTTTGTTTTGTAATCACTCTTATATGAAACAATGTGGTCTTCTTTCTATCCTTAGAATTGTCATCATCTTTAGAAGTAGAAGAACATGAAGAACCGATGTTAGCATCATTATCAACAATAGATTTACCTTTCACACCTACGATTTTTATCTTTGCTTCGTCCTCGGAATCTGATCCAAGGTCCTCAATGATAATTGTGGTTGTTTTCTTCCCCTTCCAATCCTTAAACCACCTCGGTTTCATTTCAGGATGTAGCTTCCAACACTTTGCCTCTTCATGCCCTTTCTTTTGACAATGCAAGCATGTAGGTCTCTCATCACCCTTCTTCATTGTAGCTACATGTTTAACTTTTCACTTTTCCTTGCCTTCTTTTGCTTGGATGGGTTCAACTAAAGAAACATCATGAACACTCTTCCCTTTTGACTCAATGCGAGTTGCATGAACACATACCTCATCAAGGTTAGTCGGATTAAAGATCAATATCATATGACGTAAATAACTATGCAATCCTCCTATGTATTTGAGAAGAGTTTCCTAAGTGTAGAGAGGTATACCAAGTATCAATGCTTTTTTACAAAATTCTTGTGTGTATTCTTGCACACTTTGTCCCTTACCTTGTCTCAGATTCTGTCAATCCATCATAACTTGCTGCATATATCCTAATGGATAAAATTGTTTTTTGAGTGCTGAAATGAACTCATACCAAGAGGAAACGATTTTTCCTTTTGTGGCAAGATCCTCTTGAGATCTGCTCTCCCACCAAATGAGAGCAGTCCCTCCAAGTTGGAGAGAAGCCAACTGAATTTTAACAACATCTTCAGTAAACTTTTGAATACTACAATAAACTTCAATTTGACGGATCCAATTGTCCAATTGTTCAATATTAAGCTCTCCATTATACATAGGTAATTCAAACTTAATATCAAGCTTTAAATGAGACATATTAAGATCAACTTTTGTTTTTTGCTTTTCAAATGGAGAAGGAATAGAACCATCGAGAAAAGATGGAGAAGTTGGTGGAGATTTAGGGGGTTCCTCACCACCTACTTCTTTTTTACCTTCTGTATGAGATGGTCCACCTTTCTTTCGATCTTGATAGAGATCCTCTATCATCATTTTCATTCTCATGAAAGATTTCAGAAATTCCCCTTCAAAAGGGATAGAAGAAACTGCTTCTTCTCCTTTTGGTGAAGACATCCTTCCTCTTCCTGAACCAATCTCTAGATCAAACTCTTCAAGTTCTCCTTCACCACACTGAAGCTTGGATCTTGTTAACATTAACTCACAAAGAAATGGTTAACCTCTCTCTGATACCAACTTGATCTGAAATTTAACTTGTTCTAAAATTCAAGATCTTTTAACCATTATTTGCATGTGAATTTTTAACTGTTAACCATCTTTGTAATGCAAAATTAAAGAACATCCATCAAGAACATGAGCACATAAACATGTAAGAAAACCATCTATGAACAAGAATTGGTAACGAAGTTCACCAGACTTCCTGGCTATGTCTCCGGGTCCACTCCAACAGTGAGACTGCTCTTTAATTAGTCTCAAATGCTTAAAAATTACAAAGAAAGGCTTACATAAAATCTCCCAAAAACCAACTTTCAGATCTATGATTCTGGGCATAAACAAACATCATAGGTGGCTGGAAAATGTCATTATGTAACATTTTTACTATAAACTCAAGTATGCTTGGCTCGCTCAAATGGGCTCTGGAGACACTTTTCTATTTGGCTACTCTGATGACGAAACATATAGCATATTCAGAATCCTCTCAAAATTCTGCAACTTTTGAGTATAAAGTCGACCTATTTCTGATTAGGTCTCCTGGAACACCTCCTAGCACGAATTCAAATGCAGCCTCTGCCTGAGATCTGTACAGTCTCAAAAAGCATGCCACTCCTCTTCTGGAGACACTTTTATGTTCAGCTACTCTGATGACGAAATATATAGCATATTGAGAATCCTCTTGAAATTCTGCAACTTTTGAGTATAAAGTCAACCTATTTCTGAGAAGGTCTCCTGGAACACCTCCTGACATGAATTCCAATGCAGCCTCTACTTGTCAAATCCATACAGTATCGAAAAGTGTACCACTTGTCTTCTGGAGACACTTTTCTATTCCTCTACTCTGATGACGAAACATATAGCATATTGGAAATCCCTCGAAATTATGCAACTTTTGAGTATAAAGTCGATCTATTTCTGAGTAGGTTGCTTAAGACACCTCCTAGCACAGATTCCAATGTAGCCTCTATCAACTCCCACTCTGTCTCATTTTGCGTGCCTAGTTAAATAAGAAGAGCCGCTAACCAGTTCACCAAATTTAGCGAACCTCCTCCAGATTTGGTGAAAATCTGCCATATTTGGCTGAATCCGCCAAACTATTGGGCTTCTAGAAGGTGACATGTCATGCTGAGGTCATCAGTACGCATGTTGACTTTTTGACTTTTTATTGTTGTTTTCGAAAAAATTCAAAGTGTCATAACTTCTTCATACAAGCTCTGTTTGAGAAAGTAAATATATGGTTGGAATCGAGAGAACAATCCAGATGCAAGGGCATCAGTTTCATCCAATTATTAGAACTTTGATTTTTGAGCATTTTCTGAGCCTAAGGACCCTTCTGAGACTTCTGGGTCATTCATAGTTCTTCTTTTTCTACATTTGAGTATTTTTTAGTGGTTTTGGATCCACCTGGATCAAACATATACAAGATTCAAGGTGAAGTACAAAAGGAAGGAAACTCTACGTAGTACAACTCCCCTGGGAGAGGAAATTTCAATCCTCACGGTGGATCTAGAGGAAGAGGACGAGGAGGAGGTACGGGTCGAGGCTGAGGAAAGATCATCTCTTATAACTGTGGACATCTAGGACACTTGGAAAGGGACTATCAGAACCCTTTCACTACTTGCAGCTATTGCACCTCCTTCGAGCATGTTATTGAAGAATGTCCAGCACTGCTTACTAAACTTCAAGAGAAACGAGGACTTTAGGATAACCTGTAGATACAGTTGATCAAAGCTAAACCTCACAGAGAAAACCCTAGATTCGCTATTATTACTAGGAGAGGCGTCGTTACAACAGATGGGAGAATGACCCAAGGGAATACTACAGAAGATTAAGGAATTAGGACAGTTGCAGAGAAGACCCAAATCTGTGATTCAAAGAAAGAAAGACAAATATTTGAGAAATAAAGAAAAGAGTTCAAAGGAGACTGAGGTTCTTCATGAAAGACAAGACCAGAAGTAAGATATTATGGAATGCCTCAGGCATTTGATCAGTCTGCTTTTCCAAGAGAATGAGAAGAGGTAAGCAATCTCATGGAATTTCTATATACTTATGTTAAGTTGATTCAGGATGAGAGCATTGTCCAAGAACTACAAAATTTAATCAGACAATATGAGCTAGGAAAGATAGACCCATTACTGAATAGGGAAGTACACCAAATCGGTAAGAAGATAAGGACCAATAAAGAATTACATTTGAATTCTCAAATAGGTGAATATGATATAGACTATGTGGTCCTTGACTTAGGGTCGGAGGTCAATGTCATGATGAATAAAACTTGGGCACTAATGGGAAAACCTAGACTGATCTATTCCCCTATCAGGCTCAGGATGTCTAATCAGCAGGTTGTAAGCCCCTTTGGCATACTAGAACATGTCCCTATGGACATTGATGGAGTAATAACATTTGCATATTTTGAGGTAATTGAGAAAGTTGATGACAATCACCCTTATCCTATGTTGTTAGGACTTGATTGAGCCTTCAATAATTTCACTATGGTTGATTTAAAGAAAATACATATGACTTTTGAAAAATATGGCCTTAGAGTCATTACCCCCTTAGATCCAGATGAAGGTCAGTGATACACTGAGCCCATTAGAGAAGATGACCGTGCATATGAAATGGAAAATATATACAAATTAACAGCCAGACAACATGATTACATTAATCCTATGGCCAATGGAAACTTAAGATGGTGAAGTGTCAACGTATGCTCATCAGACTCAGAATAAGCACTGGAGAAGTGGCAAAATACAATGTATGAAGTATCTATCAGAATATGTGCTAGACTAACTAGAGAATTTCATTGGATTGACACAACAATAAGTAACTTACCCACCTTTGATGGTCTAAATCCTTTAGAAACCTTCTTATCGGACTTTGAAAAGAGTGTACTAATGCAAAAAAGACTGTTGGTGATGGATGAGGCTCTGAAAGAAACCCCAAGAAGATGTTGGGGGCCACACAAAAGTAACATTATAGATTGGGTACAGTGTCACACCTTAATGACAACATGGTTCTCAACACAAGTAGAAGGTTGTGAAGTTCAATACATAGGTCAAAGCTTCCCAAAGGACCATGTGCAAGGTTGTGAGGAATCCTGGAGCAACGTTCCTCAAGAACAATGGGTACACAAATTCATCAACACATTGGACACGACACCTATCAACTGGCACCTTCAAGCAGCGCTGCACCTCATCACTACAAATTGGAAAGGTATGACTCGGAATTTTGTAACCACCTTCTTATTTGAAGGTCAATATACTTCAATAGATCAAGCACTATAGATTGTCAGACAAAAAGTATTTGAGGATGCCTCTAGCCTTCCTTTAGATAAAAATGAGGATGAATAGACTACACCTCTAAAAAAACTACAACATTGTTAAAACATCAATGTTGATGGAGATGGTGATACAAGAAAGGTGAACATTATAGAAAAATAAGGCCAAAGAGATGTGGAAGGACTATGAGTTGAGTTACCATTTATTGGGCACCCAATCAAGATTAAGAAGGTCAATATTGGAATAGATTAGATGCCAAAGATTACAAATGTTGGAGATTATTGGGATGCTTCCACTATTGACAAGATTAGAGAATTACTGCATGAATATCAGGACTTGTTTCCAACCAAGTTGACTGATATGAAGGACATTAAAGGGCCTATGGGAGAGATGAGGATCCCTTTGAAGACAGATGCAAGACTAGTCAAACAGAGACCTTACATATTGAACCCTAAATATAAGGATAAAGTGAAGATTGAGCTCGACAGAATGCTGGAAGTAGGGATTATAGAACCTGTCGAAGAATTAGAATGGATTATCCCTATGGTGGTGCAATACTAGAAGACGAGATAGATCATGATATGCATAGATCTCAAGAAGCTGAATTATGCTTGTTTGTATGACCCCTTCCCTACACCATTCATTGACGAAGTGTTAGATAATGTGGGAGGCCATGAAGTATATTCTTTTACAGATGGATTTTTAAGATACCATCAGATCCAGATTGCCAAGGAAGATCACCACAAGACCACATTTGCAATAGAATGGGGGTCTTATCAGTATATAGTGATGCCATTTGGATTAAAGAACGCCCCAACCATCTTTTCCAGGGTGGTGGTCGAAGCATTCAAGGATTTTTTGCATAAATTTCTAGAAGCATACTTTGATGATTGGATTGTTTTTAGTTTATTAAAAAATCATATTGAATGTTAGCAGAGCTTTGACACACTGAAACAAAAAATGTTTACTGTGCCTATTCTGGAGTTTCCAGATTAGATTAAGGAGTTTCAAGTGCATGTCGATGCGTCTTATATTGCCTTAGGAGTAGTGTTAGAACAACCTAGTGAAGGAGAGATTGATCATCCATTATCTTTTTCTCATAGTAAGCTATCAATTGAATAGGTCAACTATTCCACCACTGAGCAAGAAGGGTTAGCCATGGTGTACGCATTGCAGACGTTTCGCCACTACTTGTTGGGAGGACACTTTAAAATGTTTAATAATCACTCCACACTAAAATACCTAGTCAACAAACCAGTGTTGGGGGGAAGGATGTGCAGATGGCTTCTGTTATTTTAGGAATATGACTTTGAGATCATAGTCAAGCTAGAAAGAGTGAACAAAGGTCTTGATCACTTCTCAAGGTTGGAACATGGAGAAGAGCCCACCAGTTTGGAGGACACAATGTCAAATGCACAACTGCTAGCCATTAGAAATATTGATGACCACTTCATAGAAATAGTCTAGTTCCTGACAACAAGAATGGCACCTAGTGAATATACAATTCCCTAGAAGAAATAGCTAGTAGTGTGTGTTGCATACTTCTCACTTATAGAATGACATCTATACAATATGGGATCCAATGAGATATTTAGAAGATGTGTTATGGAGGAATAATGACCATTGATCCTTGCAGAAGTTCATGAAGGCATCGCAAGAGGACACTACACAGGGAAACCAATAGCACATAAGGTTCTGAGATCTAACCTTTGGTGGCCTACCTTACACAAGGATGCTAAAGACTATTGCAGAGCCTGTGATGTATGTCAAAGAGTCGGAAAACCTTCCCGAAGGGATGAAATTCCATTATCACCACAGTTGACCCTACAAGCATTTGAGAAATGGGCCATTGATTTTGTGGGACCTATAAATCCACCAGGAAATCGCATAGGAGAAAGGTACATCATCACTGCAACAAAATACTTGACCAGATGGGTGGAAGCAAGAGAAGTTAAGGACTGTAGTGAAACCACAACTGCGCACTTCATATTTGATGACATCATAACCACATTTGGATGCCCCAAGATCCTTATGAGTGATCAAGGCACACATTTCATAAATAAGACTGTTGAAGCCTTGACTGAAGAATTTATAGTCTTCCATCAGAAGAGCACACATTACCATCCACAAGAAAATGGGACAGTGGAAGCATTCAAAAAGATATTGGAGACAACACTAACCAAGATTTTCAATGTGAATAGGGATGACTAGGATTTAAGAGTACCAACAGTACTTTGGGCCTATAGAATCACTTGCAAGAAGTTAACAATGCAGACCCCCTTCAAGTTGGTTTATGGTCTCAAAGTTGTTGTTCCAATGGAATACTTGGTGCCAAGATTAATAATTGTTGCCTTTATAGATACAGATGACATTGACATGGTTCAAGAGAGGCTTGCACAATTGGTCGAATTGGAAGAAGACATATTTGTTGCAGGATTCCATCAACAAGTACAGAAGGAAAGAGAGAAGGCCTACCATGAAATGCACATCAAGAAGAAGGCATTTAAACAAGGTGATTTGGTACTAGTATACGACAGTAAGTTCATGAATCATCCTGGGAAGTTCAGAACGCATTGGCTCAGACCATATGAGGTCGCTCATGTTACATAAGGAGGATTTGCGTAGCTGAAGTCTTTAAAGGGAGAGTAGAAGGAAGGATTAGTGAATGGGAGGAAGCTAAAGTTGTACTATCAGAGCGAGCTACCTCACAACTCTTACTAGAAGCATAAGGAAAAGGGTCTAAGTACCAGGTGCAGTTGAAACTAGGTACCAAACACAAAAAAGACAGTCTACACAAGGAGGAAAAGGAGGCATAGAGCAACAAGCAAATGCTACTCTATGCAGTTCGAAGTCAAAGTAAAATAGAAGAATCATATCTAAAGTTCCCTAGGACGAGTCACATGTGAGTGTTGGGAGCCTGTTGGCCCTTGGTTATGGAAGGGAGTGAATATCAAGGAAGAAAAGTAGAAATACAAACTATGCGGAAGACAGAGTGACTGTTACTGGGTCGAAGTGAGCAAAAGAGTAGAAAAGATGGAGCGAAGCCCGAGAAAGAAATCCATTGGAAGAGGAGATTGAGGATGATAGATCAGCAAGGAAGAAGGATCGTGGACAACTTAGCAAGTGGAAAAATCCATTGTTAGATGCTTTGGAGCACCGTGTGATAAGGAAGGAAAGACAGGATGGCGAAGCCTTGAAAATCTGGGTCAAGTTCACCTAGAGTTCAGACACCTATGGTTTTGGTATCTAGGGTTTTGACACCTATGCTTTGGCCTAAGGATGTTGGTGAGCTATTGTAATGTATAAATAAAGGTTGAGAGGACCCGGGTTGGCGTGTTGTCATTATTACTAGTCTTGATCTAGTTGTTTTTTGTAGGATCATTGTTGTTATTTGAGAGAAGTGATAAGTGTGAGAGCCTTCTGGTATTGGAAGATATTCAGCTGGGTGTGAAGATCAACCCTGTAGTTGGGTGAGTAAGAAGGGGGAGAGATAGAGAGAAGAGAGAGATCTTCTAGTTAAGAGCATAGATCAAAACTGTATGTTTTCATCTTAATATATTATAAAGCACAGTTCTGTGGACGTAGCCCTAGAGAGAGGGTGAACCACGTATATATGTCTTGTGTGTGTGATTGATGCTATCCTATTTTGCCTTGATATATTGTTATTTCATTGTTGGGATAGATTTTATAGGTGTACATAGTAGATATAATATGATAAGTGATATATGCATGTTGTATTGTTATGGTATTGGATCCACTTGATATTCCCCTTGGTTGTAGACACTTCAGTACTGCAACCCCCCCATAGTTTCTTCGGGTGAGGTTGCATCTTCTTCGCAGGTGTAGCCGAAAGGGCCAGTAGTTAGGGCTTGTTGGTGCACTCTTGGATTTGAACCCTAGGTATGCCCCTGTGCCAACACCACCTTCCTTCGATGGTGAAAGAGAAAGGGAAGATGATGCCAAAGGATGGTTTCTTTGGCTCAGGAGATATTTTCACTTGCATAACTATTCATCAAACCTGGAAGCCAGGATTTCCACCTACCACTTACAAGGGAAATTTGCAATATGGTGGGACCAACTGAAGAAAGTGGAGAATGTTAATGAAAGTAGGATCACTTGGAAGCAGTTCAAGAAGTACTTCAAGAAGGAGTACCTCCCATAGCATTTCTATGACAAGAAAATGCAGGATTTCTTTGAACTCAGGTTGGGAAGCATGACTATGGATGAATATGAGAAGAGTTTCTTGGGATTGTTAAAGTATGTCAGGTTCATGATGATTGGAAAGTGAAAATACAGATATTTATAAGTGGATTGACAACATTTTATAAGTAAAAGATCAAGTATGATGAACATAAGACCTTGATTGAGGCCATCGGGAAGGACAAATACTTGTATGAGCAAGGCTAGGGAAGGGAATCCCTATAGAAATATTGGAAGGACAAGAAGAATGAGAAGTCTGATCAGAGGAGGAAAGGATTCAAACCCTCTTTCCTTAGGAATGAGCTTAATATAAATCATCAAGATCACCATGCTAAGGGGGATTCCAAGAAATAAAATTCCTTGGGAAAAAGGGGAAGACCACCAATCCAATGTTGGGGATGCAAAGAAGATCACCTATACAAGGATTTCCCACATAGAAAAGACAGAGTGAATACTGTGCACAACCTCGAAGAGGATACAACAATCAAGGACATGGGAAGAATCTATGCAGCTTTAAATGATCGATAAGAAGAGAACCAATCCAATATGATTGAGGTGGAAGGTAAGATCATAAATTAGGCTGTTGTTATTTTGATTGATTCAAGAGAAAGTCATTTTTACATTGATCCTAAGATAGTGGATAGATTACATTTGGAGAAAAGTAAACTTAGAAAAGAAAGTTTGGTTCAATTAGCCAATTGAACCGAAAGAAGAATCCATGATATGGTCAGAAGTTGTTCCATAATTCTTAATGGCATGAATACTAGTACTAATCTAAATATCATACCATTGGGGTCTTATGATGTTTTTATTGGGATGGATTGGTTGGAAAAGAATCATGTTTTCCTAGATTGTCATAATAAGACCTTTACATGTCTTGATGGAAATGGAAAACATAGCACTATGGAAGGGCTTCCAGGACCCACCTCTATAAGGGAGATTTCATCCTTATAGCTGAAAATATGTTTCAGAAAAGGATGTCAACTATATGCAACTCATGTGGAAGAGCCAGTTTATACAAAGGGGCCAAGCCTTGAATATTTCTTAGGGCTACATGAATTTGAAGATGTATTCCAAGAAATACCTGGATTGACACCAAGAAGGGAGATAGATTTCTCAATTGATTTAGTACCAGGAGTTGCCCCAGTGTCAAAGACACCTTATAGAATGATCACTCTAGAGTTAAAAGGATTACACATGCAGTTGGAGGAGTTGTTAAAGAAAGGGTACATACGCCCAAGTGTTTCACCTTGGGGAGCACCAGTACTTTTTGTCAAAAAGAAGGATGGAACCTTGAGGCTATGTATTCACTTCCGACAGTTGAACAAGTACACTATAAAGAACAAGTATTCTTTACCCCGAATTGATGACCCCTTTGATCAACTAAGAGGAGCAAGGTATTTTCAAAGATTGACCTGAGGACAAGATACCATCAAGTAAGAATCAAGGAAGAATACAATCATAAGACAATCTTTAGGACCAGGTATGGGCATTATGAATTTGTAGTGGTGCCATTTGGACTGACCAATGCACCAGATGACTTCATGTTCTTAATGAATGGCATATTCATAAATTATTTGGAAAAGTTTGTCATAGTATTCATGGATGACATACTTATCTATTCTAATTCTAAAGAGGAGCATGAACATCACTTAAGACTAGTATTGCAAGTACAGAGAGAACATCATTTGTATGCCAAGTTGAGTAAGTGTTCTTTTTATCAAAAGAAAATCCATTACTTGGGACACATTATTTCAGAGAAGATGGAAGCCATTAGACGATGACCAACGCCCAGAAATGTGTGAGACGTCATATCTTTTATGGGATTAGATGTCTACTACAGAAGGTTCATAATAGGGTTCTCTAATATTTCACTTCCCATCACTTCTTTGCAAAATAAGGGAACTAAATTTGAATGGACACTCAAGTGTGAAAACAATTTAAATTTGTTGAAGGAATTACTTACTAGTGAACCTGTGTTAAAGATTGTTGACCCAAATGAAAGTTTTGTGGTATGTACAGATGCTTGTAAGGAAGGACTTGGGGGATTCTTCACAAAAAATGGACATGTCATTGGGTATGAGTCCAAAAAGTTGAAGGAACATGAGAGGAACTCTGTTGTGCATGACTTGGAACTTGCTACCATTGTTCACACCTTGTGTATGTGGAGGAATTATTGAATGGGGAAGAAATTCGAATTAAGAACAGACCACATTGGCCTGAAGTATGTTTTTGAACAGTCGACCTTGAATGCCAGAAAAACAAGATGGTTGGAATTCTTAAGTGAATATGACTTCGATATCAATCATATGAAGGGAAAGGAGAATAAATTTGATAATGCACTTAGTAGGAGAGTGCATCTCATGCATGCTACTGCTATCAATATGCATCAATCGGACTTGAAGAGAAGAATTTTAGATGGTCTTGTTACAGATCAACATTAACTACAGGTAAAGGAAAACTTACAGCAAGGAGATGTACAACAGAGAATGAAGGAGTATGAGATAAAAGAATATGGATTACTCATGCATAAAAATAGAATCTATGTTCCTAGTTCCAAAGAACTGAGGAATTTGGTACTGAAGGAAATGCATGATGGTCCTTATGTTGCACATCTCGGTTACTAGAAAATAACTACAATAATAAGAAGACGATTCTTTTGGCTGGGAATGAAGAAGGATGCTATTGATTACATCACTCGATGTATGGAATGTTAGAAGGTGAAGGATGAGCATAGGCAACCAACGGGTTTGTTGTAGCCATTTCCATCCCCAGAGAAGAAATTGGAAGTGATAACTATGGATTTCATCACAACATTACCGAGAATGAATAAGCAACATGATTCAATCATGGTGGTGGTTGACAAATTAACAAAGGCTTCTCATTTTTTGCATGTGAAGAAAACGCATACAACAACTAATATTGCAGAAATTTTCATGAAGGAAATTGTTAGGTTGCATGGGATACCTAGGACAATCATCTCGGACCGAGATACGAAGTTTACCTCCAATTTTTGGAGGGGATTGTTTAAAGGATTTGGCTCAAATCTAAACTTTATCACAACGTATCATCCCCAGATAGATGGGAAAATAGAGAGGGTCAATCGAATGATTGAATACATGCTGAGAATGTATGTGATGGACAAGCCATATAAGTGCGAAGATTACTTACACTTGGTTGAGTTTTCATATAGAAGTGGGCATCAAGATTCATTGAGAATGAGCCCATTTGAATCCTTGTATGGTAGGAAATGCAATACTCCAGTGAGTTGGGACAACCCAACAGACATAGTGGTACTTAGGTCAGAGTTGCTCAAGGACATGGAAGACCAGGTGGTTAAGATCAAGAAAAATTTAAAGGCAACCTAGAATAGACAAAAAGTTTATGCAGACAAGAACATGACTGCTAGAGAATTTAAAGTAGGGGAGCATGTACTTTTGAAAGTGAAGCCCAAGAAAATCTCTTTGAAATTGGGTAGTTGTACAAAGTTGGCTACCGTATTCTGTGGTCCATTTGAAATATTGGACCAAATAGGGCCAGTTGTATACATGCTTGCATTGCCTACTTCCATGAATGTTCATAATGTATTTCGTGTATATTTACTAAAGAAATATGTACATGATCCTAACCATGTTATTGATTAGAATCTGATGCAGGTAGAGACGAAGGGAGAATTTCATGTTCAACTAGTGCGGGTATTGGGTAGAAAAGTCAAAATGCTCCAGAATCGAGTTATAGAATTGGTAAAAGTTCAGTGGACCTGCTACAGTCCTGAAGATGCTACCTGGGAGAATGAAGATGCCATGCAGGTAGAGTACCCATGACTCTTTGAATAAATTTGAGATTTTGATTTGTATTTTGTATATGCACCAAGGATAGTTCCAAAATAAAGGGGAGGGGATGTAACACCCCACGTTTCGAATGCCCATTTCAAATAATGTATTTTTACAATGCTAAGAGGCGTGAGTGCCCAAACAATTATTAAAGGGATAGTATGCCAAGAAATATAAAGTTTTGATCATTATTAATAATAAACACATTGTTGGCTGCTAGATGGACAAGGACTAGATTTCCTCCATTTAATGAGATACTCTAAAATGGATCTATTCCTCAGCTGGAAAATTCTTGTGTTAGTGATGGCTTCGGGGTCCAATATGATTTTTCCTTCCTCGTCAAGTTCTGGAAATATAGTTTGAACTGGGATCTTGTTGCCTATAACCTTCTTTAAGCATGAAACATGGAAAACTGGTTTTACTAGTGAAGATGCAGACAACTCCAATTTGTATGCCATAGTACCAATCTTTTGCAACACCTTATAAGGGCCATAGTACCTTGGTGATAATTTATTATCCTTCTTGGATTTCTTGAGGGACATCTATTTGTATGGTTGTAGTCTTCAAAACACCCAATTCCCTACTTCAAAACTTCTTTCACTATTATGTTGATCTTCTTGTTTCATGCGATTATGTGCCATGGTCAGGTTGTTCTTTAAGATTTGGAGAACTTGTTGTTGATTCTTGATGTGATCTTCCACTGCTTGAACCTTAGATTTTTCTTTTAGAGAAGAAGTGATGGAATGAGGGTGGTATCCATAAAGTGCCATAAATGGTGTCATTTTTGTTGCAGTATGAAAGGAAGTGTTATACCACCATTCTGCCAAGGGTAACCATTTGAACCATTGTGTTTGTTTATTAGAGATAAAGAAATGAAGGTAACCTTCCAGACATTTGTTCATTATCTCGGTTTTTCCATCATATTGAGAATGATAGGATGATTTATGAGCCAATTGAGTAACCAAACAAGAAAATAATTCTGTCCAAAAATGTCCAGTGAAGATGGGATCTCTGTCACTTACAATAATCTTTGGGCTACCATGTAGATTTTGAATTGTCTCCATGAATGCAGTGGAAACTGTACTAGCTTTGAAGGGATGAGAGAGTGCACAAAAGTGTGCGTACTTGGTCAGTTTATCAACAATCACCATGATGACACTCTTTCCTTCAGACTTCAGTAACCCTGTGATGAAATCCATGGAAACCTCCTCCCAACACTGACTTGGGATGGATAATGGTTGTAAAAGACCTAGGGTCTTAATTGTTTGCACCTTATTTTGTTGGCAAACCAAATATTCTTCCACAAACCTTTGAACATCAGTTTTAAGGCCATCCCCAAAAAAATCCTTCTTGAATCTATGCTAGGTTTTCAAAAATCCCGAGTGCCTTCCTACTGGAGAGGTGTAAAATTCCAGTAGTACATTTTGTTTGAGTTGGGAGTTCTTACATAAATATAAATGATCTTTGTACCATAGTGAATCATTTTTCCATGTAAATGTATCTGATGCACTGGAGTCCTATTGTAACCTTTGAATGAGAGTCCACACTTCTTTGTCATTCTTCCATTCATCCCTTACTTCTATTATCCAATTGGGTTGGATGATTGAGATAGAAGAGAGAAAGGCCTCAACATATTCATCCTTTCTTGAGAGTGCATCTACCACAACATTTTGCCTCCCCTTTTTATAGATGATTTCAAAATCATAACCCAATATCTTGGTTACCCATTTTTGTTGTTTTTCTGAAGATAGTCTTTGTTCCAAGAAGTATTTAAGACTATCATGATATGTTTTGACCTTGAAGTGCCTACCTATTAGCTAAGGACTCTATTTATTCAATGCATGTAGTATTTCCATCATTTCCTTCTCATAAATGGGTTTGTGTAAGTCCTTTCCCTTGAGTGGTAGACTTTCAAAATCTAGGGGCCTTCCTTCTTGCATTAGGACAACACCAATTCCATTTCCCAAGGCATCACATTCCATAATAAAGGTTTTTGTGAAGTCTAGAGTGGTCAATACATGAGCTTTTCACATCACCTCTTTAAGTTGTTCAAAAGACTCAGTTGCCTCTGGAGTCCATGAAAATGAATCCTTCTTAGTTAGTGTCGTTAAAGGTGATGCTATTCTTCCATAGTTTGAACAAACTTGCGGTAGTAACTTGTCAAAACCAAAAATTCTCTAATATTCTTTAATGTTTTGGGAATCGACCAGTCCATCATGGCCTTAATCTTGTTAGGGTCTACCTTGACACCTTCATGAGATACAATATGACCCAAATAATCTACCTCCTTTACTCCAAAGAAACATTTCGATGGTTTGGCATATAGTTGTTTCTCCTTTAGTAGTTGTAGCACCTTGCCAACATGTCACACATGATCCTCCCAAGACTTGCTATAGATTAGTATATCATCAAAAAACACTAATACAAATTTTTGAAGGAAGGGATTGAAAATGGAATTCATCAACCCTTGGAATGTGGAAGGTGCATTTGTAAGGCCAAAAGGCATGCCCAAAAATTCATAATGGCCTTCATGAGTTCAAAAAGTTGTTTTTAGGATATCTTCTTCCTTCATTCTGATCTGATGATACCCTGATTGGAGGTCCAATTTTTTGAAATAGATTTCTCCATGTAGTTCATCTAACAATTCATCAAAGATGGGAATGGGAAACTTATCTTTAATAGTGATCTTGTTGATCTCTCTATAATCTGGACACATACGCCATGATCTATATTTCTTGAATACCATTACCACTAGTGTAGAGTAAGAACTTTGGCTAGGTCTAATAATTCCAGCCTCTAACATTTCTTTAGCCATGCGCTCAATTTCACTCTTTTGGGTGTAAGGGTATCTGTATGGCCTAATGTTAGGAGGAACACTCCCAGGAATTAGGTGAATTTCATGATCATAATTTCAAGTGGGTGGAATACCTTTGGGAATATCTTCAAATACTTTGGAATGCTTACCAATGATCCCTTGGAGATCTTGAGGAATAGATGGCTTAGATTTTTGAACATCTAGTGAGCATAGTTGTGCAATAACGCCTTGATGCCCCCTTTTCAATAATTTCCTCATGCCATTAGAGGTTATCACCTTACCAGGTTTCCCTGTGATACCTCTTAACTCAATTTATTTTCCTTCCAATGAAAATTTCATGAAAAGTTCTTGAAAATTAAAATCCACTGTTCCTAATGATTGTAACCATTGGATTCCTAGTACAACATCTGTACCACCCATGGGTATAGAAATCATTGGACTATTCATTACATATTCCCCCATAGTAAGATTGATCTCATTTCATTTTCTTGAGCAATTGATAGTTCCTCCATCTGCAATCATTACTTGAAACTCTGGCATTGGATATACAAAGAAATTGAGAGCTTTGGGTAATTTATAGTGAATGAAATTATGAGTACTGCCAGAATCAATTAGGACTATTATCTTTTTCTTTTTTATGTATCCTTCGATCCTGAGGGTTTGAGGAGTGATAATTCCAACCAATGCATTATACGATATCATGGGAGTCAACTCTTCAGACGAAATTGCTTCTACGTTTTCATCTTGAGATGGTTCTTGTTCTTTTTCTTCTTCCACTTCACAATCTATGTAGAATAATTTCTTCTCACCACACTTATGTCCCTTACTGTACTTGCTATCACAATTAAAGCATAAACCTTTTGATTTTCTTTCCTCCAATTGTTAAGGTGTCAACCTTGTAGGTTGAGGTGTTTTAGAAGAAGGAGCATTGTTCTCTCTATAGATGTTAGGATTGGTCCTTATAGTAGCCATAGCCATATTTTTACTTTCAACATTTCTTGCCACCTTAAATGCATTCTCAAATGATTTGGGTTCCCAAAGGCGAACCTCATGTTGAATGTTATCCTTTAAAGTTCCTATGAATACATCAATCAAGTTCTCATCTGGAATATCGGTTACCTTTATATTCAATCTTTGGAAGTTCTCAATGTGCTCGGTAACTGAACCCTTTTTCTTGAGATTTATAAATTGGCTAAAGAAGGTATTGCTCCTTGTATCCTCATAGTGTGCTATCATTTCTTCCGTGAAAATTTTCCAAGTGACGAGTGATTTGCGAGAAAAAATCCATCGATACCATACAAATTGATTAGGTTCTAAATATAAAGAAGCAATTCATAACTTTTGTGTATGTGGCACATTATGTAGATCAAGAATTGCTCCATTTGAAGTATCCATGTGATTGGGTCCTTGCCATCAAACTTCCTCATATCGATCTTAGGAACGTGGTTGGTCTTCAACCCAAAGTTGGCTTTTTTACATTCTTGATTCACCTTCCTTATGTCCTCATCATGAATTTCATGGAATGCATTTTCACTTACAGGTGTCTTCTCTGTTATGAAATTTTTCAATACTTCCATGATCTCCTCTTTTAAACCATCCATCTTTGCCTCCAACTTAGCTTCCATCTCTTGTAGTTCATCTTTTGTTACTATCTACTTTTGTAAATATTTTATGTCCCTACGCATTTTTTCACCTTCATCAAGAGTCCAAGTAGGATTGCATGGAGGCTTATTTGGTGTAGAAGTTCCCTTTTTGAGTGGCATGTTGGCCAAGTATCACCTTTTGAACCTTGATTTTGAGGTGGTTCTGCTAGACAATATTTCTTCTATTGTATCTCCCAAGTTTCGGCCCTTCTGGGTATGAAACTTTCTTTTATGTAGTTCTCTGATATTTCTTCTCTACAATTCCATAGGTCTGATCAAAATTTGATGTTCCAAGTGGAATTTACGGTAACTTCCCCACAACTTGTTGATTTTCATCCTTTCCAAGGGATCTCACTTGTATAGCATGCCCCACACAACATAATTGCTATAAAATTATGAAAATCATACCAAAAATACTACAGACTATCAACGATCTAATGAAACTAGTCCCACTCTATTTGAATACTGTAGGATGAAGTTATGATTTTTTTACCCATAATGCCTTCTTGAGACTGGTCAATAGAACTATTCATATACCCTATCTTCCACAGGGTGTATCTACAAATTTAAGATTACCAAGAATCTAAAATTTTTACCATAGATACCTTACTAATTTATGTGAATAGCCTCTAGATTTGAGGGTCCGAAATGTTACAGAAAATGTTTTATAGCGAAAATTCCGCAATGCCTCAATTTAGGATGATTCCAGAACCCTATCTTGTACAGGCTATATCTACGAAAGTATAATACCTCATGAGATGAAATTTCAACCACCTTGACCTGTCTGATAAATATCATCCAAGCCATTCCTTCTCAAACATTTTAGAAAAAAAGTTATAGTGAAAATTCCAAGGTGTCTCATATGTAGAAGCAAAACCCCAAGACCTTGAGCTCTGATACCATATGTTAAGAACAAAATATCAATATAGCATAGAAAAACCTCAGAAAAAGTACTCAACTCCTAGAAAAAGAGATAATTTTAGATAATAAGCCTCTTCGAGGGGGCAACCTCCTTTTACCCCACTTAAATGTTCAAGTACAAGATGATTCCAAATGAAAATGTCTCCTTGGTATATATAGGAAACTAGGAGGTATAATTACAACTAATGGAATAAAGATGACATAAATAAAATAACATTACTAATGTAATATGCCCCAATTAAGGGGTAATGAGCCAATATTAGGGCTTAACAGGTGGAGGTCCAGTCTCTTGGGGCGGTACAGGCTGGGTAGAAGAGAGTTGGGTACTTAAATTGTTGTGGGTGTCGGGAAACCTATGAGAGATTGAGAGATAACTGGTTTGGGAACCCAATTACACTCTAGAACCATCGTTGTGGATTCATAGCCCTGGCTCGGGGGTTACACTGTTATTGATATTTGAAGCAGTGGTGTCTACGATTGGGTGGAATGTCCTTGGTCTACAACCAGTCAGTGTCATCATTCTAAAGATAAGTTCTCTCCCTGTCATGATATCATTATCTGTGTATGAATGTATTTTTCATTGTGTATATTTAATTATCATTAAATATAATCTTTGGATTATGCATGCTTGTTGGATATTGTTGTGCATGTCATTGAATCTTGTATCTTATGCATGATGATTAATTAAATAAGGTATCTCTAAGAGTACAAAGTCTAAAGGTGGGATTAAAGGTAGCATACCCTAGCCTTTGGTTGGATGGGTATGTTACACAATGTGATAACGAAGTTCGACAATCTTGCCTATGTCTCTGGGCCTTTGTCTTAGTGGGTGAGTCTTTCTTATTTCTATTCAAAGCTCAATAAGTACATCAAAATAGTGCCAACAAAATACAAGAATGATCTGGTCTTGTTCTCCTAGATCTCTAGAACCCAATAGAAGAAACAACTCTCAAAACAGATGATCGGAGCTCCCAGAAATGGCTTGAAAAGGTTTGCTACTCAACAACTTCGCCTCATAAAAGATGGCTTTGGCTTAGCTTTCCTTCAACATAAATCTGATCTAAATCTCCTCCATGGCCTCAGGAGGGCATGGCTTATATACATATGAAGTTGGTTATCATCCCCCAACTTCGTCCCAAGATCTGGCCTCAAAAAGGGCCCAATATCCCCAAATATTGGCCAAAAATCTCCATTAATAGGCATAAAAAAAATAAAAAATCCATAAACATATGGAAAAATCCCACTTTTTGCAATAATATATGGATTATCCCCTTTTCCCTCTTAAAATTAGTCATATTGTTGAAAAAAGGTGGCCAAGCGCTAGCCCATAGGGTTGTGCACTGGCCCCTTTACCGAAAATCAAGGTCATGTGTGGCTTTGGCATAGGATCGTATCCCTTGTGGTGCACCTTACCCATGGTCCCAACCCTCAAAAACCACACACTTTTCGATTTAACTTTGCAATGTGTGGTGGCAGGTGCATAAACCATGCCCCTTGTTGACTCTGTAGTGGAGCACGCCCACTATGGTCCTATGTTACGTGGCCCTTTGGTTACATGCTAAAATATAAACCGCGGGCTGGGGCTTAGCCCGAGCCCCCTTCCGCCCATTACACATTACAACGTTTTAAATATAATACAGTCGGTATGGTATATTAAGAAATATCGTGGCGCATTGGTCAATGGACCTTTACCAAAGAACTTGTTCGACCAACAGGTCACAGGGTCGAACCCCATGAGCTCCAAATAAAATTTCCCTTAAACTAGTGATGGGGTGCCACATGGTAGCCCATGTCTGGGCCACGTGGCACCCTTTCATTGGTCCTCAGTGATGCCACTTGTCAACATTGTATTGGTCCAACATGTGCCACTTGGTGAAGTGGGATTGGTCCCTATCACTGCCCATTCACCCCGTTGCCTGTGCTTCCACATGTCACTTTGTCGATGTTAGCATGACGACATCAGCAGGATGTCCCGATGACATCATCATTGACTTTTTCTAGTTGGCCTATTGATTTTTTCGTTGTTTGGGGAAATGATCAGCGTGAGATACCTTTCACATACAATGCTCATTTGCGAAAGTAAATATATGGATGAAATCAGTGCACCGAGCCAATCGCAATGGAATTCGTTTCATCTGATTCTGAGAACTTTAATTTTTTAGCCTTTTCTGGACCTAGGAAGCCCCCTGGATCCAATTATGGATCACACCTCCCCACTAAGGACCTTTTGGTCCCCAAAAGGTTACTGACCAGTCAACAAGATCGGGATAGGCCACCTGGCTTGTCCTCTATCTCTAAACTCTATCATGTGCACTTGTCTCATCAAGATTAACTATAACACAATCATGACAACTGATAGCATATTGTTAGCCATTTGAACCCTGTCACATTTTATTGAATCCACTATCATCCATGTAGATAAAATTACTAATGATAGTATCAAAAAAGTGACTGCAAATGAGCTTATATACTTGTAATATTTGCATGACATGAGCTCGTCTTGAAGCAAACTGTGATTGATTTTCCATTCCACAATCATTTCCTATTATTGCTTAAGATCGATTAATTCATTTGAAACAATTATTGGTTTCTTGCTTGTTTGCCCTGTCTTCTTTAATTGTTCCATAGTTTGAAGTGCTTTATTTTCCTTAACATGATGAGCATGAACCACATAATCTTGACCTTCTTTGGTTAATTGATATTGACTCCTATAGAATATTGCCTTACGATCATATAAGTATGGGCTACCTAAGACCATTCCAAATTCACTTAATGGCACTACATCACATCTTACCTCATCCACATAGTTAGATGAAATAGGAATTTTGATTGTGCACTACTTTGTTATGTGAATTTGATGATGGTTTCTTATCCATTTAAGTGTGTAAGGCTTATGATGTACTTGTGTTTTTAACCTGAATTGCTTAACCAATTCCTCTGAAATTAGATTAGATTGAGATCCACTATCGATTAATGTGTCTATCTTAGTGTGCCGCATGATGGTCCTTATATGAAAAAATTTACTTCTACACTCAATTATTTCACCAACTTTGCATGTCATACCAACAAATGAGACCTTTGATTCATCACCTGAATATGATCCCAAGTCTGTTGGTTGAGTTATCGCTGCAACCGTTTTCTTTGCCTTCTTTTCCATGAACCACTTTGGTCTCTTCTCAGGATGCAACTTCCAACAACGGTCCTCATCATGCCCCTCTTTCTTGAAATTCTTGCAAGAGGGATTTTTGTCCTTTCTTGCCACTGAACTTGACTTCTTGCCATGCCATTTCCTCTTGTCCTCTTTCCTTGAAGACGATTCCTCTGATACACCTGCTTTCCCTGCTTCAATATATGTAGCTTGAACAGAAACCTCATCAAGGTTAGTGGGTTCAAACATGAATACAATGTTTCTAATATGTGCAGGTAAACCTCCTATATACTTCCTAAGGGTTTCATGTGTATGTAAAGGGATATCTAACATCAATGCCATTTTTTGAAATCCATCTGTGTATTTTTGCACTCTTTTTCCTTTTCTTAGTTTTAAAGATTTCCATTCAATTAATGATTTTTCTTTATAACCCAAAGGATATAATTGTTTCCTAAGTGCAAAAATGAAACTTTTCCACAATGGAAATACATTACCCACTTGTTGCATTCCATTTTTCAACTTTGCCACCAAATGAGAGTTGTGCCTGCAAGTCTCAAAGATGCAAGCTTGTTCATTTGGCCTCATCCTTGATCTATTTCACATTGCAATAGACCTCCATCTTTCTGACCCAATTATCAAGTCTCTCTGCATTAACTTCACCATCATATATGGGTAACTCAAATTTAACATCAAGTTTTAATAATGACATTTCATTCTTATGTTTATGAACATGTTTCTTTCCATTGGATTTAGAACTTGAACTTGAAGAATAAGGAGAATAAGGAGGCGATGATGGAGGTGAAGGAGGAATCTGAGGAGGATCCCCTCCCTCTTCAATTTTCCCCTTTGAAGATTCACCCAGATTTGGTTTCTTACGTTCCAAGTAATATGCATACAAAACTTTCATCATCTCCAACATGGAAAAGAAAGCTTTTCAAAACTCTTTCTTATCTTGAGAAAGTTCCTCTTCCAATGCCATCTTCTCAGTATGAAAACCTCTCTTTCTCAATCCAATTAATGGATTCTCTTAAACAATCTCGCCTTCACCATGCTGTATCTTTTCCCTAGTTAACATGAAAAACTCAAATGCAAACATCAACTAGCTCTGATACCACTTGATCTGAAAGGATCTTTTAATGACTATGGTTGAGTTATTATGAATTTGTTCATTCACCAACAATGGAATCTTAATTAAAGAGTAAGAATAAATGAGAATATATCACAGCCATATAAACATCTACATAACTTAAATGAAGCAATAGACAACAACAAACCATAACACCAATGTGATAACGAAGTTCGACAATCTCGCTTACGTATCTGAGCCTTTGTCTCGGTGGGTGAGGATTTATTATTTTTGTTCAAAGATCAATAAGTACACCAAAGAAGTGACAAAATGATACAAGATTGATCTGGTCTTGTTCTCCCATATCTCTAGAACCCAACAAAAGAAACGACACTCAAAACGGATGATCGAAGCTCCCAGAAATGGCCAGCAAAGGTGTGCTCCTCAACAACTTCCCTACATAAAAAATGGCTTTGTCTTGGCTTTCCTTCAGCATAAATCTAATCTAAATCTCCTCCATGGTCTCAAGAAGGCCTAGTTTATATATATTTGAAGTTCGTTTTCATCCCCCAACTTCCTCCCAAGATCTAGCTGTTAGAAAAACAAGACCATAGAGCAATAAAATAAAACAAATACGGAAACAAAACACAGAAGATACACAATACAAGAGAGACAAAGATTTACGTGGTTCACCCAGTGTGGGCTATGCCCACCAGAGAAATTTCCAGGTCCTTTATTTATTATTATCCAACAAAATGAAGGGATACAACCTACAACAAAACCTGTTGTAACTTCCTCTTCTTTCTCTCACAGTCTCCTCTCTCAGAATACAATACTCGTCAACATACATAGCCGCAATACATTTCCCTCATAAAAGAGGGTTGACTTCTAGGGCAAAAAACCCTAACATAATCTCTATCGTTAGATCTGCGACCTTATAATGAACGGTGCATATTTACAATGAAATTATAATATACTTTTACAAGGCAATTTTTGCTTCGAGGGCTTTGCCCACGAACCCCCTCTGGGGGCCCACTTGCCCCTAGACCCCCCAGTTGGGGGGATAGCCCCCCTGGACCCCGCAGAGGGGGTACCCCCCCTCTACACTCCCCCGCGTGGAAGAGTGTACATACTTCTAGGGTGTAAATACTTCATGGGATATAAACATGGCTGAAATTAAAAGACCTCTAAATCAGGAAGATAATCAGGCTCCACAACAAACACTAGCCTCAAAAAGGGCCCAATATCCCCCAATATTGGCCAAAAATCTCCATTAACATGCATAAAATAAAATAAAATCCATAAACATATGGAAAAAACCCACTTTCTGCAATAATTTAGGGCTTGACCCCTTTTCCTGGTGCGAGCCCCCTTAAAAGTGGTCATATGGTTTAAAAAAGGTGCCTAAGCGCCAGCCCATAGGGTTGTGTGCTAGCCCCTTTACCGAAAATGGAGATCATGTGTGGTTTTGGCATAGGACCGTGTCCCTTGTGGTGCACCTTACCCATCGTTCCATCCCTCAAAAACCGCGCGCTTGTTGGTTTAACTTTGTAATGTGTGGTGGAAGGTGAATAAACCATGCCCCTTGTTGAATTTATAGTGGAGCGCGCCTGCTGTGGTGCTATGTTACGTGGCCCTTTGGTTATATGATGCAATATACACAATGGGTTGGGGCTTATCCCCAACCCCCTTCTTCCCATTACACATTGCAACATTTTAATTATAATAGAGTGGGTATGGTATATCAAGAAATATCATGGCACATTGGTCAATGGACCTTAAGCAAAGAACTTGTTCGAACAATAGGTCACAAGGGTGAACCCCATGAGCTCCAAATAATTTTTCCCTTCAACTGGTGATGGGGTGCCATGTGGAATCCCATGTCTGTGCCATGTGGCACCCTTTCATTGGTCCTCAACAATGCCACCTGTCATCGTTGTATTGGTCCACTATGTGCCACTTGGTGAAGTGGGATTGGTCCCTGTCACTGCCCAGTCACCCTGCTACATGTGCTTCCACATGTCACTTTGTTGATGTCAGCATGATGAAATCAACAGGACATCATGCTGACATCATTATTGACTTTTTCCAATTGAGTTGTTGACTTTTTAGTTGTTTAGGGAAATGATCAGTGTGCGATAACTTTCTCATAAAATGCTCATTTGAGAAAGTAAATATATGGTCGGAATTAGCACGACGAGTTGGTCGCAATGGAATTGGTTTTGTGTGATTCCCAGAAATTTCATTTTTGAGCCTTTTCTATACATGGGAAGCCTCCTAGATCTGATTCTGGATCAAACCATCAGATCTAAAGTGAACACAATATTAGATCTCATCTTTTTATCACATTGGAGATCTTTGGTTTTGGATTTAGGGTAAAATCAATATTATAAAAGGAATCCTAAGTGAGAGAAGTAGACACATATAGGATGAGTGAGTGAGATCTCTTTCGTAGGGTGAAGAAGGAATTTAATCCAAGTGTGTAGGGCATGGTTGGAGGAAGGGAGCAAAGGAGAAGAAAGGGATATAGCAAGCAACCAACATGATCAAAGGAATGATATTGAGGTTTGTAAGGCTTGGATATTTTTTACATTGTATTATTCCTCAAGTGGGCCATTATCCCAGGCTAAGATCCCATATTAATAATAATAAACATCTCATAGTACTAATTTTCCCTTTGGGTTTTTCCCAGAGGTAATTTATCCAAAAATCTCATGTGCAACGTGTATGGTTTCATTATTTATGTTTCCACTATAATTTTTCATTAATAGCTTAGATTTTATTTTCTTCAATAAATTATTTTCAATTAATTGTTGGGTGCTAGGTTAAGGTAATTGAAAAGGAGAGGGAGAGAGAGAGAGAGGGGGGTTGGGGGTAGAGATTTAGTTTGATAGGGAGAGAGAGGAGGAGTAGAGAGAGAGTGAGAGCAATGGGGGGAGAGAGAGGGAAGGGATGTAGAGAGAGGTAAATAGAGAAAGTGGGGAAGAGTGGGGGAGGGGGGTAGAAAGTGAGGGGCAGAGAGGGGTAAATGTAGGAGATAGACAAAGGATATTGAGTGGGAGGAAGGGGGAGAGAGAGCAAGTTGGGGGTTGAGAGAGAGTTTGTGAGAGTGTGATATGGGGAGAGAGGAAGACATAGATACTGGTAGAGAGTGTGTGTGAAAGTGTGAGAGGGAGGAAGATGGATATATAGAGGGGGGTAGAGAGAGAGAGAGGGTGGGGAGAGAGAGGGAGACAAAGAGGGGGGGTAGACAGAGAGAGTGAGAGGAAGGAGGAAGAGAGAGGGAAGGGGGGTAAAGAGAGGTAAAGAGAGAAAGGGGGAGAACTGGGGGAGAGAGAGGGAAAGGGATATAGTGAGTGAGAGAGGTATGGGGACACAAAGTGAGGGGGCAAGAGGGTTAGATGAAAAAGAGAGAGATATGAGAGAGATAGATAATGGGAGTGATGGAGAGAGCCAAAAGGAGAAGAAGAGAGGTGGAAAGTTAGATGGAGAGAGAGAGAGAGGGAGGGGGTAGAGATAAAGGGAGGTAGAAACAGGGGTAGAGAGATAAAGGGGGAAAGAGAGAGAGGGAGAGAGAAAGAGGGGATAGGGAGTGGTGGGTGTTGTAACTTGAAATCACCCTATTAAAATTTCTCAAATCCTTATCATTATGATTCTATCCTACTGACACTAAAACAAATCCTTAGTTTGAAATGATATTTACCATTACTTTCAATCTCGTTCAGTCATTGATCATTTACCATTTTTTGATAATTGTGTTGCAAAGCATGATTCTATCACATGCATATTACTCATATCAAATTATCATATTCATATATATCATAAACCCTACCTTATAAAATATATTATTATTTGGTCATCAATATAAATCATATATTTAACACCTACCAAACCCTACCTAACTATAACTAACCTCCTATTAAGTGAAATTAAAATGAAACTTATAACATATGCCCCTCAAAGATTATAATCAAATATTATACTATTTCTTTTGTTATTGGACATTGAGAATATCTTTATATAATAGTAGTAACATGGTGAGTATCGATTGAAATGATCATTTTAATATTGTAAATATATCTCATCAATTACACAAACCATATATGTGCACTATATATTAGTAATCATATATTCATGCATTAAATATATTACATTAAATACATAAGCATATGGTAGTTTGTATATAAAATAGTAATATTATATATATAATAAGGTATATGCATATAATGTTATGCTATATATATTATTGATATATTATAAATCATGATTACAAAGTTTATTATTTATATGAATCAATCCATGAATTAATGAGTTATTGTAACTTTTTTTGGGCATGGGACCTCCCGGATATGACATGAAAGGTTATCTTTTTCATCTCATTTTATTTTAATTACCTTAAAGATATTTTTCAAGCTATTGAATGTAAAAGCGTTTTTTTTGGCACTGCCACATGTTCGGTGTAGAGCTTCTAGGGATTATCATAAAACTTAACTTTTGTGCAAGTATACATTCGAAACAAATGTCAGTCATTGATCCACATGTTTATGAAGATACAAAGAACATTATTAAATACTGTGCAATTTGAATTCTGAAATTACATACAAGCCATTGATCAATGTTGACCGAAGAACGACATTGTTTATATATACACTGGTTAAAGAAAATATCTTATCGGTTTAGGAAGTATGATTGCCAACAAATACTTCCTCTTCTTATTGTTCTCAACTGCATGTCTATGATGATTAATATAGATTCTCCATAGCTTCAAGGGGACTTTCTTGTCCTCCAATCTTCACTAGGTATTTACAAAAGGTTAAAATATTCTGTGGAGGAGATGACCAACTTTAGGCTATGGTTTTTGGTTTTTTATTTTCACGGGGGAGCAAGAAACTAAATGATGGAAAATAGCAGATTCATATATTTCCTATTAAGTTCTTTTTCATGATTTCATTTTTCAATCACTAATATGAATAGTATAGTAAAGAGATTATATCTACACCTGAAGCTTTATAAACACATGTAATCAAGAAAATATTAGTGTGAAGACTCTTGGCCCTTGACAAAGTTTTGAGGATACTTGGTCATGATTGACCTATTTTTGGGACTTCGATAGCCTATTAAAGACGGAGCGCAAGACGAAGGGGAGATTGTTGGATCTCGTCCCCTTTTTAGGGATTTATGGGTTTTGGGATCATGTAACGAGTATGAGAGCATTGGCCCATGGATTTACCCATGCCTAGGCCCACTTTTGTAATATATAGAAGCTAGGCGATGTAGAAAGCAATAGTGATCGATCTATGTGATCGAAGGATTATAAGTTCTCTATGCATATTGTGTAAGACTGGTAAGGCTAAGTGTAAGGGACTGTAAGAGATCGAGAGGGGGCTTTGTGTTGAACCTAACTAGGGGAAGGAGGATCTAGCGAAGTGCGCAGATCTCCTGTCCTATGTGGAGTAGGGTTTTTGAAGCTCTGTGCATGTAATTGATTAAAAAAATACAATATAAGAGAAGAAGAGTTGGTGGACGTAGCCCCAAGGGGGGGTGAACCATGTATATGTTGTATTTCTCTTATTTGTGTGATGTGTCGGTGTGTTTATGTGTGATTTTATATGATGTAGATGAATGTTAGATATAATTGATGTTTCTTTGTGCTTAATAAGGAGAAGGAATGTTAGGTCTGACCTATGTGAGTATGGTTAGTGCCTGAATCTGCTAGATCTAATATGTTCCTTTTATGCTAAGTGCTATTAGATGTGGATCTGGTTGAATAATGTGATGCTCTGTAAGTAGGGTTTGTCTGTGCTATTACTAAGAACTGAATATTGATGAATGTTCACTGTAAGTGCTCTATTAAATATTAGAACCACAGATCTATGTCCTAGCGAGTCCTGCAACCACCCCTGCCTCTACCTCGAGTGAGACTTCATCTATTTCATAGGTATTTTCGAAAGGGCCGGTAGTTAGGGTTTTGTTTGTGTGTTGTTGTAGCATTGAACCCTAGGTATTCCCCTATGCCAACAAATGGTTTTGTTGCCAGGACCTGAATTTGTGATTGCTGGGAACTGAGGAAAAAAAATCTTTGTGCAAAGACCTGACCTGAAATTGTGAAAGTTCTATGCGTAGATATGTCTCTCTAGTGCGCAGTATTCTACTTGATTTGTGAAGCTTTGTGCTAAAGAAAGAAGTCCGATCTGAAGAAAAAAGGTAAGATCTGAACACTTTGTACTCTGATAAATGTAAGAATAGTGAAAAGTTTTAAGATCTGGAAGCTTTGTGCTATGCTAAAGATAAGATTAATAGAAATGTTTTGTTTCTAAAGTATGGATCTAGGTATGTTTAATAAGATTTATCGTACCTTGGAAACTAGAGCACTGATAGAAGAAAGAAGATTTGATATGAGAAGATTTGATAAGAATAATGAAAGATATGCTATACCTATGCATAGAAAGAATGTTTGGACTAACGAATGGATGCAAGATCCTAGAAAGTTTTTTTTACATGTTAGCTACCATGATCCTAGTGTGCAGTACAGGAAAGGTTGGGGATCATTTAAGAGAAAGAGATGATTAACCCTTTGTTACAGTTGCATAAGACCAAGACATCTGGCTAAGGAATGCCTTAGAAAGAGACCTAATTTTCTCTGTTGCAAAGATATGGACCATGAAGTATTGGATTTGCCTAGAATGATTGTTAAGGTTGAAAGAATGAATATGAACCAAGAAAACCCTAAGGCAGATCCAAAAACTGAGATTATGATAGAACCCAAGAAAGGATCAGAGAAAGTATTACTACAGATGCAAAGAACCCTGAATGACCACCGACATATCAGTTTATCAGAGATCTTCAAAGAAAAAGAATGTATCGAAGTAACAATAGGAGACTTCGACATTGACTGTGTTATGGATAAGAAAACACAAGTGAATATAATGATAGAAATAACCTGGGAAGCTATAGGAAAGCCTGCTATGATTCCTTTATTAGGAGGAATAGGATTATTCAAAGGAAAGATGATAACCCTATGTGAAAGACTTACGAGGATATCTATGAGTGCTCATGGAACCTTGACAGAGGAAGAACTTGAAGTTGTTAAATTTATTGAGAACAACGCTCCATTTGATATGTTATTAGGAAAACAGTGGATTGAAAAAGATCAAGCCAGAAGGAAAGAAGAAGAAGTCTTAGAACAAAAGAAGCAAGAATTAAAAGATTTCATGACTAGGAAGATCATGCACTTAATTAAAGAACAGGAGAACAAATCAAAGGCATTTGAAACCAGAGAATTAGATGTCGAAGTTGCAAAAATACTAGAGGACTCGCAGAAGATTGCAGTATGTATTCCAGGTACATATGAAGTATTACCCTTGATTTCTAGGAGGGAATCCCACCAGTGCGAAGTTACTCTGCCAAAAGAAGATAAGAACTAGAATGGAAAAAGGAATTCTAAAACGAAACTCACTCGAAAGAAGGCTAGAAAATTAAGTAAGAAGAGAGATAAGATTGAAAAGTTACAAAAGGTTCCCGAGGGAACTTCGTAGAAGGAGAATTTACAAAATTGGAGCTTCGTCGGAATATCAAAACAACGCCACATGGCACTTCTCCATGGAAAATAAATATAGCCATTAGAGACAATATAATCGTTCGACCGACGACCCAAATGAGTAGAAAGGAATTGATGGTCAGAAATTTTTCCACCAGACCAATGGGACTACGCTACAACAGACAAAATTGAGTTAATGAAGGCTTCTCGCCCATTGCAAGAGATTCGTTGTCGTGTTATCTATTTATCCCATCATGCCACACAATGAGAACACGTTTCCCAATCATGACTATCAGAGCTCGCAGCATAGTTGATTTCACACAGTGATCACCATTTTAATTCCATCTATCCCATTGTGCTAACCTCTTACTCTTCGAATTCGAGACATTCAACCACGAGCGTGCATGTCGGACAAGTTTAGCGCTGCATAAAAAA
>ML779722.1:13635-42577 GCA_009831015.1 Picea engelmannii | reverse complement strand
GAGGTAGTCATCCAAGAGTTCACTGAATAGGAGGCCATGGAAGAGAAACAAGTCAAAGCAGCTCGAGACAAGCTTGATCCTTTTGAAACATAACTACCCATATTAGAGTGACTCAGGACGAGTCACATGTGATTGTTGGGGCCTTATTGTCCCTTGACCAAGTTTTGAGGATACTTGGTCATGATTGACCTATTTTTGGGACTTCCACGGGCTGTCAAAGATGGAGCGCAAGAGGAAGAGGAGATCGCAGGTTCTCGACCCCTTTTTAGGGATTTTTGGGTTTTGGGATCATGTAATGGGTATAGAAAGGTTGGCCCATGGGTTTACCCATGCCTAGGCCCATTTTTGTAATATATATATAGAGGCTAGGCAATGTAGAAAGTAGTAGTGATCGATCTATGTGATCGAATGATTGTAAATGCTTTGTGCATACTATGTAAGACTGGTAAGGCTAAGTGCAAGGGATTGTAAGAGATCGAGGGGTGGATTTTTGATGAACCTAACTAAGGGAAGGAGGATCTAGCGAAGTGCGCAGATCTCCTGTCCTATGCAGAGTACAGTTTTTGAGGCTCTGTGCATGTCACTAATTAATAAAAGAAAATAGAAGAGAAGAAGAGTTGGTGGACGTAGCCCCAGGGGGGTTGAACCACGTATATGATGTGTTGCTCTGTTCTGTGCGAAGTGTTAGTGTGTTTATTTGTGACTTGCTATGATATAGTTGAAAGTTTGATAGAACTAATGTTTCTTTGTGCTTAATAAGGAGAAGGAATGTTAGATCTAACTTATGTGATTATGTTTAGGGCCTGAATTTGCTAGATCTAATATGTTCCTTTTATGCTAAGTGTTATTAGATGTGGATCTGGTTGAATACTGTGATGCTCTGTAAGTAGGGTTTGTCTGTGTTGTTACTAAGAACTGAATATTGATGAATGTTCACTGTTAAGTGCTCTATTAAATATTAGAATCATAGATCTGTGTCCCAGCTAAGGTTGTCAACATCTGAGTTGCCTCTACTTGCTTTGCACATGTTGCCGAAAGGACCAGTAGTTATGGCTTTGTTGGTGCTTTGTTGTAGTGTTGAACACTGGTTCTGCCCCTATGCCATGAAAGACAAATCGTTTGGTTTTTACTCTATCTACCTTTAAACACATGTAAAAATGGAGAACACTACTTCTACCAAAACAAAGAAAATTTAGGGTTCAAAACCCTAATTATTCATATCCCACGAGCCTATAAGCTGGAAGCTCTGATGATCCTTAGTTTGAGGTGGATTTTCAGTTATAGGTAGGGTTACCTCATGTGATGATAGCCTTGCAAAAAATATTGCACACTCTCCTTTCAGTCCCTTTATTTCAGCAATGGTCGTTTCAATGCTCCTAGAATTTGCSTGCGAGCCCAGATGCCACAATATGTCTCAAGAGATTGCTTAATTTTCTAGGAAACACACATGTTAGAARTTGATAAAAAATGCTATGTCACTTCAAGATATAATTACATACCTYACAGATCAAACAAACAWGGAGTAAGTTCTTCTTACTYTGATCCCSATAAGGTAGTGAAGTATATATATGAGCGCYAGATCCGTATCAACAAGATTTGAGTTTTGTCAAAAGGGATACAATACATTCCAATAAGTAAGATTTTAGTTTCAAGTATAAATATATGATAATTTTGGTTATTGGATGCATAGATATAGCATTTGAGTTCATCAACTACAACACAAAGTTATCGCTTAGGTCAACACTTGTGCAAAGTTATCCCTTAGGTCAACACTTGTGTTAACAATGAGTACAAACCATGAATGTAAGCATGTAGGCCCTTAATATAATTTGATAGCGCATATCCTTCTGGTCATTGATATTAATGGATTGTCAACCTCCATAGTAGGTTGAATCATTTTGTTTTACTTTAAATATTACCCACTGTTATTTAAATTAATCTTCTTTATTTTTCCCATCATCTATAACTTAAGAAAATGAGATTATAGTGCACTCTTGATTATATAGAAGATGTACTTTTTTATTGATATTTTTAGTCATGTTTACATGATCTTTTCCTTTTAAAAATTTATTTTATTTTCTTTTGTTTATGAGATTTTATTGAATATAATTTGATTGAGGGTTCCCCCTTTGGTTCAAGAGCTTAAAGCGGTCTTTTTGGATGCCTTGATATTTTTCCTAGTTCAGGGCAATTTTGAAGAACAACATCTTTTGACATTGTTGTTTGGGATTGAAGTTAAAAAGTTTCTTTTCCCTGGGGTGTGACAAATTTTAAGTTCTGACTCCTAGTGGTGAACATGAACATAAAACCAAGTTTTGTTTATTAAAGAAAATATTTTAAAGAAAAATTTCACTTGGTGACTCTACATTTAAGAAAATTCACAAAGTTTTAATGGAAAACTATACTACTTCCATAGTAGCTGCAAGGTAAGCTTCTTTTGATTTTTCTACTATATGTGGGTTTCCTAACAATATTCTTGATATTAAAATATGGGGTAAATGTGTTCCTCGGTTTTGAGAAGATGATGATGATACCTATGGTCAACATTTACAATATTTTCATGATTATATGGATATGTTAGGTATTGTTCATGAAGATGTTTTAATGAAGATTTTTATGTTTTCTTTAGAAATAAATGCTCGAAATTGGTTTAAAGGTATTCCTCCTGCTAGTATTGCTTCTTTAAAGGATTTTCATTGATTCTTTCACAATTATTGTAGGTTAATCTATCGAGCCAAATTTATTTTTGAACATTGTTGTAATGATCAATATGAAATAGAACATAACTCTTATAACAATGAACAAGAAAAATAATTTGACCATAATGAATTTAAAGAAAAAAGCACTTATGAACCTATTCAAGAAAGTTTTCAAGAAAATGTAGCCTCTTTCCCTAAATATCTAGATCATAAGTATAATAAACATATTGTTTCCTCTTTTTATGATATTATCAAAAATTTGAAAGTATTCTTGAATCCTTTTTAGATACAAAACATGTTGATATTTTTTAATAATAAGATGTTCAATTTTTTTCTTCTTTTATTCATTATAATAATTATTAAAAAAATTATGATTTAAAAGATAAACAAATCTTAGTTAAAATATTTCTATATGATTTTAAATAAACATTTGACTCTATAGTACAACAAGAAGAATCTTGAATCTTGAGTTTCCTATGATAAACAAATGCAAATATTTCTATTCGTGATCTTTTTCAAGATTCAATTAAGACTCAGTATTCAATAATGAGAATTTATGCATTTCTTTCCTTTATGATGATGAGCAATAAGCAACAAATTGAAGAAAAAAATCATGAAACTATACATAATGGTATAATTATTCATGAATTAACATTACAACAAAATAACATTTAAATTTGTAATAGATGTGAAGACTAAAGTTTCGATCAAATATTTGATTATGAATCTCAAATCAATGAATTTTTTGTTGAAACATATCATGTTCGAAATCTTTTTCAAGAAACATAAAAAAATCATACTAAGTTAGCAAATAATGATGAATGCTTATCAACAATACAATTAAATGATAGTGATTTTAACATTCGTACACTTGTTTGTGACACATATCAAGATTGCAATGAAGAGTCTTTAAAATATTCTTTTTATAAGGTTATAAGGTTTATTATGATTGTGTTGTTGAAAATGAATATCAATATATGCATATTATTGGAAATCAATATGAGCATTTTATACCACTTTTAACCACAATATATATTCTTTCACTTTAACAACAATGTTTAACAATATATCATCAATGTATCATCTATGAATGCATCCAATCATATATATTATAAGCATGTAAACATAAGCAATATCACATCAAGAACAAAATACTCCAGTATTTAAGTGGAAAATCACATAGGAGAAAACCAGATAATTCTTTCTTATATATATCAAGAATTCATTCATAGGAAGCACCAATTTTCAAATTCTCCACCTCCAACTAGAAGGAGGCTCCAATGCTCTATTCTGAAGCTCCAATCTAAAGGAACCTACATGTCCTTGAATTCTATAGTGTTACGAGGAAAACCACTCTATGGCATGGGCTAAACCACAACAAACGGAATGACTACATAAATCAACTCTAATCCCAGGTATGATATATAAATGAAAATGATAACAAGACAAGATAAAAATCCTACCTCGTTTGGATGTGTTTGATGAAGACCATCATTTAGCACGCGACTGAAAGATTTATACCTACAACGTTTCCTCAAAAATAAAGATACACAAGAATATGGTGATAATATATAATGTTAGCACATACAACAGAATAATCCATTAACATTCATAACAAATATGCCCATGGAATAATAATTCAAATTTTTGCAAGACATCAATTAGAAGAGAAAAGAGTATTTCTATTAAAAAATGATCAACATAAGTTTATAAATGAAAAACTTCCACATCGTCATGTCTCAGAACCAACAAAATAAGTCCCTTCTAGTTGGGCCTTCACCACTTCAATCATCCATCAAAGAAAAGTTCATATAAGAGAGACAATGAGGTTCTCCATTAAAGAGGGAAGATTTTGGGGGATGAACAATGTGTTTAGATTTTAAAGGAAAAATGGATGTAGACTCAATGTGAAAATTTCTTAAGAGTAACTTTTCTCTCAAAAGTTGAATTTTTTCATCCTCCACGGTTTGGATATGGCCCAATTTATAGAATTCAAATGGAACTAAAGGGCAGAGTGAGAATGTTTTCAATATATGAAAGGTCAAATATCATGGATCTAATGATGTGACATGGAAATCTGACACAATTTTTTAATTTTGAGCACCAAATTCATGTACACAGGCTATAGTGGTGTAACCTGCATATACCAATGTTGTCTAACTTGCAGGGCATGCATATGTGGAAAAATATGACTTTTTGGCTCTAGGAAGTGAAAAAGAGGACTTCAAGTATGCATACAGAAATGGAAAGGCCCTCTGAGAAAGTTGCATAGGGTGAGGAAAAATTTTCTATAACATATTCCCCCTAATGTGTGAGGTCAGAGAAGTATATGTGATGGTCGAAATAAATTATAATTCCCAGAAGTGGAGTAATGGAGACTCAGCTGGAAGAACTAGTTTCTCATGAGAATATTACAATCCATAACAACTTTGTACACATGGTTGTCAATATAAATTACACTACAGATCCATGTGGAAATATACCAAACATATGTTCATGGCCATGAATAGGCAATACAAAGTGGACACATGCCAGAGGTTGTCATAGTCACGAACAAGGCCCAGTGAAAACTAGTCTCAAAATAAATACGAAGATATCTATATATAATGGAGTACAATCTGATCTCCCATGATCATTGAAGTCATATAGGTATTGGTCCAATGAATCATAACAACAACTCAGGAAATATACTAATATAAACTGATGCCTTCAAGTCTTCTACATGATTCACCATAGGTGAAAGCCTACATCATGTGAATAGAGGAGTTGAGGTTGAACACAATGAGACTCTGTTTGATTACTAATCATTAAGGTATATCGTTAACAAAAATGAAACAACTTACTAATAATGAAAGTAGGTATCAAGGCACTGAGTACATTATTACAAGTGTGAATAAAGGTGTTGAGGTCGAACACTTGAAGAATCCATCGATCATGAGACATTGATGTATTCCCAGTTGTCTATGGCAGAAGAACATGCCACTGATGGATGCAGGCCTCTAGGTACTCATAGGAGTCTAGGCCTCATTTCTAGAATAGATGAGTTGAATTCGATGGAATGAGACCCGTTGAAAGGAGAGAAATAAGGCATCTCTCATCAATCAGAATGAGGTACAAAGAAATATATTGAATATTTAGAGGAACTCAGATGAAGAGGATGTTCATGAACCAACGACCCTGTGCATCTTTCGCATGCACCAAATGCAAGTAGTGCACGAAAAATACCCTATGAATAGCAGCCAATAAGGAAGACTACCGAAAAAGGTGAGGAAACCACCAATAATGATAATGGAATCCAAGAAAATACATGAATCCCAAGGTGTGAATAGATTTATTATTGTTGAACACAAGGGAAACCCCTGAGTGAGTGACCAATGAGGAGATGTCGACTATTGGGTTCAAGTTTACCTACCCATAATGAAAGTAGGACCAAGGTGCATAGTAGGACTACAACTTCATGTAACTCTGAGACACATGGTGGGTATGGCTGGCATGCAATGTCAAGAATTATGAGAAATGGATGACATAGACTTATAGAATTACTTTGAACAAGTGCATGAGACATATAGATGACTCTAGCAGCATAGACTTGATGATGAAAACTTGTGATGTAGCAGGCATCAATCAAAATATCCATAGGGAGTGAAAGAGTAACTAGTGAGAGGAGTAAACTCTAAGGAATGAGCGCAGCTTCCAAAGTTCATTCTAAACCCAAAATTTGAATGACAAGTAGACTCAAAAGTTTGTTCTTTCTTCAAAAGAGACTCGACTAATACCAACATGAGACAATATTCTTTTCATGCCTATCTTTTTTTTTGTTTTTTCATAGGCAAATGAATGCTATGATATAATGGAGGAAACGAGTGTCCCGAGTAAGAAGCTAGTTCCAACAGTGGAACATACCTATGCTCAATGAAATAGGGTGCATGCATGGCATGGACACTCAGGGGAATGTTTCCTCTTAGGGTACATGGTGTCAATCTACAAAGGATATAAACAAGGCTATCTTTGGATGGTGATGCAAATTGTTGAGGTAATAGTATTATAACGAGGAAGCGAGGAGAAACAATAGGATCAATATTGCAAGCAATATAATGGAATGAAATTACAACATAACTCCAAAGAATGGCCTTTTCATAAATTTAGTGCACTAGGATCGAAAAAGTATAAAACAATACCCAGGAGAACTCTTCTAGTCACTAGTGACTAGAGTATTCATTTTTCAAAATTAGTCTATTTGGTCCAAAAAAGGGTTAAACTTACATCAAATAGACATCCTTACAAATCCATTTAATGAGTGTGAAAGAAACAAGTTCACTCTACAATCTTTTATCTTTTTTATAGAGTCAGAAAAGAGCTTAACTAAGACTCAGTGTAGGTCCCATAGGTATAGGTAATAATGCTTATGATTAAGAATAAGAGGTTCAAACATAAAAACATATTGAAACTATAGGAAACTCTCGGTCTTATGGAATAATCTCAGCATGGGCATCAGATGTCACAGAGGCTCTAACTAGGGAACCCATGCTTGGTAAGCATCCACCATTCAATAATGACACTTATAATAGTAGTAGGGAGTTTCATGTCACTAATAAATGGGTTTGTACCCAAGGCATGTGGATTACAGTCGTATGATAATGAAAATATGAAATATGGAGTGGAAATCTATCATATATGATGGTAAAAGAAAATACCTGCCAAAGTGAGGAACGAGCGACATGATGCTAGAAACCACAAAAATCCCTAGAAAAAACCACCAAAACCAACTCCTTCCACTACACTATTAGTCCATTAGGTCCAAAAATTAGCATAAAATATATAAAGTGGATAATATCAAATCCCAAGGAGCTGTGGGTGGTATGAACATAGAGGACAACATTTCGACCCACGATGTTGCAGGAACAAAAAAAGTAGGGAGCCATCTCCCCATCAGGGTGATCGAGAACCTGAGTTTGAATATCATCATCCTTTCCCTTACATGGATCATGGGGTCGGCTTCGGTGCACCAAGAATCAACACCAATCATGTTTTATGCAATGCAGTGTTTACGACCCACCGTTTATGATTCGTGCACCTCACTACCGGCTAACATAAAGAGCCAACTGATAGATTACAAACATGGGAGGAAAAGGAACTTCGGGTTCACATCTATCTTGTGTAGCTTTTTCTTTGAGAAAGTTCTAGGATTGAGCCATATATTAGATATCATTCCACATGGATTGCGCAATCCAACCATGTCACGGTGGATCGAGGTGACAAGGCGGTTAGGAGGTGGTAGAGTGACAACCCCCTACAATGATGAGTTCTTCACCTGGTGGTGTCTATTGGTGATAGGCATAGATGAATACCCTTATGATGGGATCAACTATAGAGGACATCCATATACGTCATTTCCACCAGGATCTTCCTACAGTGATATAGGTATGATTTTTTTTATATATATTTCATTTTTTTTTGTTTTTTCAAAAAAAAAAAAACACAAATATTTTTGGATGGTATCAAGTATTGACAATTAATTTTTTATGAAGATGTGGGTCTGCGAAAACTTGATGGATTCCTATGAAATTTATGGAGGAATTGGGGAGATGAGTCGGTGGGAGGAGATGCAAAGAGAGTGCTAGAAAACATGCAGGGAACCTGTCTCGTTTGACTCATAGGATTCCTATGGTTCAGGTGGAGGATCTTCCAGAGGTTATGCAGCGGCAGGTGGTGGGTGTAACCCATGCATGGGTATGCCTCTTTCAATCTCTCGCAAATGCCATAGTATGTTATCATGAAACACATCTGGTTCTATAGGCGTAGATGCAATGGTCATTATATCTACCGACCATAGATGTATTTTGAGGGTGTGTGCCCAATTTTGTACTATGACACCATATTTTTTGGAGAGATGAAATATAGAAAAAAAGGGTCTTTGGCTTTACTTATATATGTTATAATGTGTACATTGGTCAATGTGTTTTTTTTACTTTAGTTATGTGACAAATTCCAATCTAAAACATAATTAGCATATGCATCAGATACATAATTGCAACTTCTAGGTATGTGATTATAAGTAATAAAATCAAAGTATCATTCCAAAAGTCATACCCATAGTAATCATCAGAGTAGAGTATGTTTTAGCACATGATAATTGTCATTTAACTAATATACTACTAACTCAAAGTCTAGGAGAACCTATAAAGACCAAACACCATGTGAAATGGAGTCGCGCAAAATCTCTATAACGACGCTACACTCAACCAAATTATTCATTGATGGCCCTAGACAAATTCCACCTGAAGACACCAATTGACCCTCGGGTGAGTAAATGACCCAAGAGACAGAAGTCAAGTTCGATGTATGACGACTGATAACATCTATGAATCCTAATTAAACTAAAGACTCCATTGACATCTTCCAACCAAGGGAAAATTCGATAAGAAAGCTTATGACACAAGGGAATATATATATATACACTAAGATACACTAGTATACAAAGAATCACACCCAATCTTGGGGGCTCAAGCATAATATATTTTCAATTAGAGCCCATTTATGGGCTCAGAAAACATATTCCCTTCATAATCCTCTAATTCATAAGATCCTTTTTCTAAAACACGTCACACAATATAAGTATCGTGCCACATGGGGTTGAACTTTCCTTCCCCTAATGGTTATTTGAATTGGTCATACCATATGAATAATTCACCCTTAGCGTACTGTCAAGGACAGACAAACCTATCATACTGTACCTTAACACATTTTTTATTCACTTTGATATCTGTAGAGGCGTCCCGACACTGCTCATCTAGGCTCTCTAGGTGTATGAGATGTTCTTCAATATTAGAAGTGTTGGGTGGTAGCTCAATTTCTAGTCTGTGGGAAGGGATATCACATTCAATTCGAAGGATTGAATCTACACCATGTACTAACTAGAAAGAAGAACAAATGGTGGAAGTATTAACCGAGGTTCGATATTCCCAAAGAAGAGGGTAAAGCATTAGATGTTAGTTGTATTTTCTCTTCCTGGCAACTTTTTGTAAAATTGTCTTGAGATATTTGTTCACAACCTCTAATTTTTCATTTTCCTGGGGATAATAAGGGGATAAATGACCATGATTAAACCCTACTTTTGATGTTAATTCCTTCATCATTTCATTCTGAAATTGACTACCATGACCAGTTAAAATCTCCTTTGGGATTCTGAATCGAGCTATAATTTGGTTGAACACGAACAATTTTGCAGTCTTACCATCGGATTTAATATTAGGCATGGCCTCTACCCATCTAGTGAAGTATTCCATGACGACGATAATGTGTTGATGCCCCCCAGTCGAAGATAGGTTACAATCCATAAAATCGACCCCCCATTTGTTGAAGGGACCGAAAATGATGATTGGATTAAGAGGGGTTGGATGCAAGCAAATTTTCTGAGTGAACACCTGTAAAGGGTGCCATTTCTTGACCTCTTCAAAATAATATTTAAAAATTGATAGCAAAAAATAACCATCTCGCAATATTTTTTGTCTTGTCGCAAGCCAGGACAGATGACCACCACAAGTCCCATTGTGATAGTCATTAATAAAGGACTCAACTTCCTCATGATTCAAGAAACAACATAAGATATTATCGACACCTCGATGATACAAAGTTCCATTGATGATAAGGTAGATTTTAGCTTGATGTCATATATGTCGTCGATCGTCTGTCGACAAATGCCGAGAGAAATTCAAGGTTTGAAGATAGATAAAAATATATCCATACTAGGAGTCTGAAGATGAGATAAGAAAAATATGTTCATATGTGAATGAATCATTATGAATAATGTCCTCATCTAGTCGAGGGAAGTATTATATTAACTCTAAAAAAACTAGTGATTTCTTAGATTTCGTCTAACAAAATGACAATCCACTTATTTTATTTCCCCCCTATGATACTCATAGTAACGATGTATTGAAATGGATTGACATCAACAACTACTATAATTTTTCAAAGAAACATATAATGTCATAATATTTGAACCACATGTATGGAAGCCAAGACTAGTTTCTCAACGTGAGAGTATTTACGTTCAATATTGACTAAGTCTCGACTAAGATAGTAAAAAATGTGGTCATGGAGCTCATCGTCCTCTTGAACCAAAACGATACCAATCGTCCCTTCGGATGTGGCGATATAAATAAATAATGTCTATTGTACTCTAGAGGCTTCAACAGAGGCGTTAATACCAAGGATTTATTAAGAGAATTGAAGGATTCTCTGGCGTTCTCATCCCATACAAACATAGTGTCCTTCTTCAATAGATGCATGAAATCCTTAGTTATATTGACATAGTTTCCTATAAAATGATGGAATAATTTAGACTTCCCCTGTAATTCCTAAAGTTGATGAATGTTGTGTGGGGGAGGAAATCAATGTATTTCCTCAACCTTCATAGGATGCATCATGATCCCACTCTCTGAAACAAATAATCATAAAATAAAACCAGACATAATGCAAAAGATGCACTTGTGAGGGTTTAAATGGTTGGGATAATAACGAAATCTCTCAAATACTAGTCAAATGTGATTAGAGTGATCTACTCTCTTGCAAGAGTGAGCAGCAAGATCATTGAGGTAAGCTTCGACAATATTCTTGAGATTGTGAAAATCAAATGTCATGGATCGTTGGAAGGTTGCTCCAGCGTTTTTAAGGCCGAAAGGAATTTCTAGTGTGCAAAAGTACCCCGAGGAAAAATAAATTGCATCTTATGTTGATCCTTGGGTTTTGTCTGAATTTGATTATATCATAAAAATGTGTCCATAAAATAAAAAACCTCGCTTCCCACACAGTGATCGAAAAGTTGATCAATGAAAGGTGTCAGGAAGTTGTCTTTAGCACAAGCCTTATTCAGGTCTTGAAAATCCATACATACATGTATGGTTCCTTGTTTATTATTTAAGGGAATGTGGTTGGATACCCATTCAGTCAAGGGAATCAAGTAGATGAAACTAGTGTTAAGTAGTTTCTCTAACTTTGCCTTAATAGTAAGGGCCTTCCTAGGATTAGCATCTCTAAGTCGTTGTCGAATAGGTCAATCATCCAGATAGGTATTGATCTCATGTTATACAATGCAAGGGTTGGTTCCTATAATCTCTTCATATGACCAAGCGAATACATCAAAAAATTCTTTGAAGAGAATTGTGTAGATAGGAATTTCTTCAGGCGAACAATCTGCACTGATATATACATTTTCATTTTTCGAGGAATTCGAGAGATGTCAATTATCATGGTAGGAGAAATATTTTCCATTTTTCCTTCCACATAAATTCCATGTGTATCTATTGGAACCACAACATGACTACGCATTTCAATCAAGGTAGATCTAAAATCACCTTGTTCAATACTAAAAACCTCTAGGAGGAAGTAAGAGTGATGTTTCATATCGTCCCATGGCCTATCAGGACCACTCGGCCTCTAAGATGGCTTCATATGAAGGTAAAGTATCGTCGAGAAAATCATGCAAGAAATATGAGAAGTGGCCCATAAGGGCTCGAGAAAAATATCATCTTCATCTTTCTGTGAGGAGACATGATCTGGTTCAACAATAGAGTCAAGAACAGCCTGATATGCTATCTTTGTCATTGACAGTGGAATTTCCATTCCAATATGTGGCTAACCTTCACAATACATGGTCGGGGAAGGTATGGTCCAAGGATCATTGAAATACAAACTATGGAAAGGAACATACATCATTGACGATGAGTACCTTTTGGACATCGCATAAATGTGATGAATTGGTTCCATGTAATCAAAGGTACCCATGAGGGAGGAATACATTCTAACACTAATATAATCAGTTGTCAGCTGAGAATTTTTTATCAATAGGATTAAAGGTCCAACTGATGCATTAGGACTATCATGCGCAAAGGATAAGTGATCAATTGTCATGATTTTCCCTTCGCGAGGAAACAAAAACCGTGGAAAATAGAGGATATGACTGCAGTCATATCATAAGTCCAATTACACCCTAGTAATAAATTATAGTCAAGGGGCACATAAACCACCTCAAAATCCACCTCCACTATCTTTCCACCTAACTAGACCAAAAAGGCGAGAATAATTTTGTGTAGATAGAAAGAATAACCATCAAATGTGGTAAACATAGTCGGACATTGAGAGAGGGTTGGAGAGCCAATGGATTTCCAATAGGTTAGGGACATCACGCAAGTTGCAATGCCTTCATCAATAAAACTGTGTTTGGTGGTATACTTCAAGTAATCCACATGGATTTGAAAGGCCATGTGGTAATACAAGCAAGGATTAACATTCATGACATCAAAATTGATAAATTTAGAGCCTCATGGGTCTAGAGATCCTAAATTATATAGCAAGGAGTTCCTATATGAACGAAATGTTTGGAGCACCTCCAAAGCCGACATCGCACAAGGGGTTTGACCTAGATCTTTGAAAATCAAATAGTTGTGGGAAACTCTAGGATTAGGGTTGTGGGAAGAGAGTTTTAGTAATCCTTTCGGAATATGAGGTAGAGGCTCTGGTTTTTCAATCTGCAGAGGTGTTTCTAGAGGAGGACGAGTTTTTGGATGTAGAAAAGTATATGAAGACCCATAATCACGAGATCGAGTGGCTACATTAATATGAGACTTGACCATATTTACACATAGACGATCACCATCGTGCACCAGGGGGTTTTGATCCCCACTCGATGCATTTTTGACATTAGAGGAGCTCGAGGTCATGTTTTGATTATGCGGAAATGGATTTGTCATTATAGCGGGTGGTTGAGATAAGAGCCTCATGAGTTCCTCAAGTTTGGGCATAAGTGGGTAAGGTGATGTAACACCTCGGGTTTCGAGCTCCCATTTTAAATAATGTATTGTTACATTGTTGAGAGGTCCTAGTGCCCAAACAATTATTAAAATTCTAGTGTGCCCAATAAATGTAATGTTTTGATCATTATTAATAATAGATACATCGTTGGCTACTAAACAAACAAGGACTAGATTTATAGATGGGATATGATTCCACGAGAGAGGGGGATTGAGGGGATAAATGTTTATTTCCTATTTTTATTTATCCTTTGGTCGAAGGGGGTGGGATCAGTTACATGGGATTATTGGGGAAGGCAGGGAGGTTCTTGATTCCCCACGAATTACTTAAACTCGCCCCTAGTATGATCGGGGGTTCAGCTGTTGGCTTGTTCGCTGATTACTTGTTCATTCATAATCTTATTCGCTCATCCACTTGATCACCGGTTCATGCATTCTTTTAATTTTCTCACTCGTTCATTCATCCAGTCCTTACCTATCACTCATTGATCCATCCTCATGTGTGTTGTGGCTGGGGAAAGGGACACAAACTATTGAATATTAGCCATGGTATTATTGGTTGTAGTGGTCGCTGGTCTAATCCAACCATGACTTAAGGCCTACATGTCTGAGATGCATTGGCTTGTGCCCAACGTGGTTCATAGTTGTGAGTCTTGAGAGTTCCAGCATTGATATTATGGACCAGTTGTTTTGGAGCCCAAAATAAGGAGAATAACTACCTGAGGGACTCCGTGGAAAATACGAGTGGAGGTTCGTTCTCTTGGGTGGTGCATGTTGGGTAGAATAGAGATGGGTACTTGGATTTTTGTGAGTAAGGGGAAATCCTGTGAGATATTGAGTGTTGACTGATTTGGGGAGCCAAGTAACACTCTGAAAATATCCTTGTGGATTCATGTCCCTATCACAGGGGTGACACTATTGTTAATATTCAGAATAATAGCGTCTATGGTTGGCTAGAACGTCCTTGGTGTACAACTAGTTGGTGTCATATTTTATAAATATAAGTGCTCTCTATTATGGTATTATTTACCTGTATATGAATGTATTCCCGCTATGTATTGAATTATCATTTAATTGAATCTTTAGAATATTCATGCTTGTTGGTTATTGTTGTGCATGTCATTAAATCCTTTTCTTTTATGCATCCTTATTAATGGAAAAAGGGTATCGATAGAAGAAATAATTCCATGGGTGGGCTTGAAGGTGGCGTACCCTAACCTATGGGTGGTCAAGTATGTTATAGATTGGTATCAGAGGTTCTGGTTGAAACATTGGGTTGGTATGGGCCAAGTCTATTTTTCAGAGCCTCATGGTCGAGATCGAATCCTGACCATCAAATTGAAAATCTCAGGAGGACTGACGTTGCAGACTCTCCGTTGGAGCTAGAACATGAGACATCCTTTGTAAGGGTTCGATGGTTCATGAATGTCCCCTTCAAATTCAGGCATGATTTCCACCATGGGATCAAGAGAGATCTGGGATCGTTGGATTAGATATTAGGGGAACAAGAGTCATCCAATGAAAGCGAAGAAAGGACTAAGTCACAACCGTTATATCCCATTGGAGAGAGAGATCCACGACCAGGAGCGATTGCGGGGGCCAAAGTTACACAAGAGTTAATTTCCCAAGCCGGTACCAAAATAAAAACCACGGTTTCACCGAGGGGTCACATGTCAGCGTCAGAAGAATCGCAGGGTGAAAGGTGGGTTACTCCAAACTAATGATGCATTCCCCTGCAAATTGAAAGGCATTAAGTGATGTGACGTGTAGTGATCGAACCATCGAAATTCCAAAGAGATGCAGTAGATCTAGACTATCGATTGAAGTGGATGCATGGTAGGAGATCCTTCACTCCAGGGGTAACCACTTCGGAAGAAGGACAAATGTGAAAAGCCAGAACTCCCGAAGGCTCGAAGCCTAGAGTTCATCTAGACCATCCATCAACAAGGACAGGTAGTGCCAGATCTCTTACTTCATAGACTTAGTACTCCGTAAGGTTTTGTAGAGCGAAGCACTAGGGAAAGAATTACCTAAAGTTCCAAAGTAATGGAGGACCATTGATCTCAATAAAACAATAATTTTTTATCTATACAAAAGTATCTCCCAAAGTCTCGAATCCAGGAATTTAGAGTTCAAGAGAATTGGAATTTTTCTAGTGTGGAATCTCCTAAAGCCCGAAGAGACGAAGTGGTGGGGCACGATGACATCACCTGGAGGTGGTGTGGACCGTGAAATTCCGAAGTGACGTGGCTTGCAGACATCACCTGAGGTGACGTGGACACATGGTATGTGTGCCACATGCCATTATGTTTTGAGCATATGGAGGATTGAAACGTCAGTTAGAATGTCACACATGTCACCCACCTAATTGGTCCACGTGTCCGCTTCCAGTATTTCACCACATGGAGATAGGTCACGCAGTCTGGAGACTAGGAATTGGTTGAAGGTTCTGAAGTTAAGAAGTCCCAAAGCTCTGGATAAGCACTTTATCAGCTAAGCGCAAGGTCATGATCATGGTCACATGCAACTAAGAGCTGAGGAAAGAAGGGATAATGGCTGAATTGGCTATTTTCGAGACAAAAAAGTGCTAAGGAAGGAGTTAGCCCACGGTTTCTAGTCATGGTGACCTGGGAAGGTGGTTTGAAAGAAGCATTTGTGTGGAATTGAATTTGTATAGGATAAAGGATAACATGGGAGTGTTATATGATGCAAATTGATATATATGTGTTCTTCATGAATTGATAATAAAAAAGGGACCCATAACATGGTTTGTCAATTTGTTTTTACCATATGCATAATTCTAACAAAATGTTTGCTTGCACATTTTGTAGAATTAAGGGTTTTAAACACATTAGCTCAGAATCTGTATTGAAGAAAGGGATCCTCCAACCATGATAAGGAGGTCGAATGCCATAATACTAGTGTTAGTAATGTAGAGACAGAATCCAATGGATGCAAGGAAATAGGAGAGAAAGAAACCTTAATAGAATCTATAAGAAGCCTAAAAATAGAAGTGTAGAGCTACAAAGGAGACAATGAGAGACTGATGAGAGATAAAATTCAAATAAAGGCTTGAGTGTTGCAGAGCTTAAATCAATTGCAGAGGAAAACAAAGAATGGATCGAACTCAAAACAAGAGGAAGAAGGCAGGTTTCAGGAAGGAAGAGAGGATTGTGGAAGAGATGGTTATTCGAGGAGTGCCAACAGAAATCATAGAAAGCACTCAACCCCTTAATCAGAAGGAAAATTTTATGCTTTGAAAGATCCCATAAGTAGTCCAGAGATGTCTCTTGTTAGTCACCATAGAAGGAGACAGAAAGTGGAAATTTTGCAAGGAGAGTTGAGGAAGCTTAATCCACCCTCCTTTGATGGTGAAAGAGAAAGGGAAGATGATGTCGAAGCATGGTTTCTTGGAATCAAGAGATATTTTCAGTTGCATAACTATTCATCAAACCTAGAAGCCAAGATTTCCACCTACCATTTACACAAGAAATTTGCAATGTTGTGGGATGAACTGAAGAAAGTTGAACATGTTAATGAGAATAGGATCACTTGGAAACAGTTCGAGAAGTACTTCCATAAGGAGTATCTCTCAGATAATTTCTATGACACTAAAATGGAAGAGTTCTTTGAACTCAAGTTGGGAAGCATGACTATGGCAGAATATGAGAAGAAATTCTTGGGATCGTTAAAATATGTTGGGTTTATAAACGATGAAAAGGTAAAGATACAGAGGTTTTTTAGTGGACCGCCAGCCTTTTATAAATAAAATATTAGGTATGATGAGCCCAAAACCTTGAATAAGTCCATCACGAAGGATAAATACCTATATGAGTAAGGACAAGGAAGGGAATCCCAACAGAAATATTGGAAGGATAAGAAGAAGGAGAAGTCTTATCATAGGAGGAAAGGATTCAAACCTCCCTTCAATAGGAATGAGCCTAATAGAAATCATCAATATTAGTATGCTAAGCGTGAATCCAAGAAATAAGACTCCTTGGTAAAAATTGGAAGACCGCCTATCCAATGTTGGGGATGCAAAGAATATCACATGTACAAGGATTTCCCATATAGAAAGGACAGAGTGAAGATTGTGCACGATGTCCAAGAAGCTACAAGAATCAAAGATATGGGAAGAATCTGTGCAACTTTAGATGATCTACAAGAAGAGTACTAGTCCAATATGATCGAGGTGGAAGGTATGATCATAAATCACCCTATTGTTATTTTGATTGATTTGGGAGCAAGTCATTGTTAGATTGATCCTAAAATAGTTGATAGATTAAATTTAGAGAAACGTAAGCTTGGAAAATCAAGTTTGGTTCAGCTAGCCACTGGAATCAAAAGGAGAATCCATGATATGGTCAGAGGATGTTCCATAAGTCTTAATGGTGTGATTACAAATGTTGATCTAAATATCATACCATTAGGGTCTTATGATATTCTAATTGGAATGGATTGGTTGGACAAGCATCATGTTGTCTTGGATTTTCATAGAAATACATTTACATGTCTTAATGGAGATGGAAAATAGAGCATTGTGAAGGGAGTTCCAATGACCATCTCTATAAGGGAGATCTCAGCCTTACAATTGAAGAGATGTTTTGGGAAAGGATGCCAATTGTATGTAAGTCATGTGGAAGATCCAAAAAATACAAGGGGAACAAGCCTTGAATATTTCTCGGTACTAAATGAATTTGAAGATGTATTCCAAGAAATACCAGAGTTTCCACCAAGAAGGGAGATAAATTTCTCAATTGATCTAGTGCCTGGATCTTCCTTAGTGTCAAAACTACCTTAGATAATAGGCACAATAGAGTTAAAAGAATTACAAAAGCAGTTGGAGGAACTGTTGAAGAAAGGGTAAATACGTCGAAGCGTTTCACGTTGGGGAGAACCAACACTTTTTGTCAAAAATAAGGATGGAACCTTGAGACTGTGTATTCACTTTCGAGAACTAAACAAGTATACCATAAAGAACAGGTACACTCTACCTAGAATTGATGACCTCTTTGATCAACTAAGAGGAGCAAAGATATTTTCAAATCTTGAACTAAGGTCAGGATACCATCAGGTAAGGATCAAGGAGGAAGACATTCATAAGACAAACTTTAGGACAAGGTATGGGCATTATGAATTCGTAATGATGCCATTTGGACTGACCAATGCACCAGTTGTTTTTATGTGCTTAATGAACGACATATTTAGAAATTATTTGGATAAATTTGTCATAGTGTTCTTGGATGACATACTTATCTATTATAAGTATGAGGAGGAGCATGAACATCACTTAAGACTGGTAATGCAAGTGCTTAGATAAAACCATTTGTATGCCAAGGTGAGTAAGTGTTCCTTTTATCAAAAGAAGATCCATTACCATGAACACATTGTTTCAGAGCAGGGCATAGCAGTAGACCCAGAGAAGATTGAAGCCATTAGAGGATGGACAACACCTATAAATGTGTCAAAAGTCAATTCTTTTATGGGATTGGATGGTTGCTACAGAATGTTGATAGTAGGCTTCTCTAATATTTCTCATCCCATCACTTATTTTCAAAATAAGGGAACTAAATTTGAATGGACACCTAAGTGTGAAGAGAATTTTAATCTATTGAAGGAACTACTTACTAATGCACCTGTGTTAAAGATTGCGGACCCAAATGAAGGTTTTGTGGTATGTACATATGCATGTAAGGAAGGACTTGGGGGAGTCCTCATGCAAAATGGACATGCCATCAATTATGAGTCCAGAAATATTAAGGAGCATGAGAGGAACTATGACACACATGACTTGGAGCTTGTTTCCATTTTCCACGCCTTGAGGATGTGGAGGCATTATCTCATGGGGAAGAGATTTGAATTAAGGACATACCACATTGGCCTGAAGTATCATTTTGAACCGCCAATCTTGAGTGTGAGGAAAACAAGATGGCTGGAATTTTTAAGTGAATATGACCTCGATATCAAGCATATCAAAGGAAAATACAATAAAGTTGTTGATGCACTTAGTAGAAGAGTGCATCTCATGCATGCTACTATTGTCAGTATGCATTAGTCAAACTTGAAGAGTTGAATTTTAGAAGGTCTTGTTACAGATCAACATTACCTACAGGTAAAGGAAATCTTACAGCAAGGAGATGTACATCCGAAAATAAAGGAGTATGAGATAAACAAGATGGATTACTCATGCATAAGAATATAATCTATGTTCCTAGTTCAGGAGAATTGAGGAATTTGGTATTGAATGAAATGCATGATGTTCCTTATACTAGACATCCTGGTTACCATAAAACAATTACAACAGTAAGAAGCCAATTCCTTTGGCCGGGAATGAAAAAGGATGTTGTTGATTACATTTCTCAATGTATGGAATGTCAAAAGGTGAAAGATGAACACATGCATCCAACAGGGTTTCTACAGACTTCACCCATTCCAGAGAGGAAATGGGAAGTGATCACCATGGATTGCATCACATGATTACCCAGAACAAATAAGAAGCATGATTCAATCATGGTGGTGGTTGAAAAATTAACAAAGGATGATCATTTTGTTCCTGTAAAAAAAACACATACAACAACTAATATTGCAGAAATTTACATGAGAGAGATTGCTACGTTGCATGGGATACCTAGGATGATTGTCTCAGAGAGAGATACAAAGTTTACCTACAATTTCTAGAAGGGATTGTTTAAAGGATTTGGTACAAATCTAAACTTGAACACAACATACCATCCCTAGTCAGATGGGAAAACAGAGAGGGTCAACCAAGCAATTGAAGATATGTTGAGAATGCATGTGATGGATAAGCCATCTAAGTGGGAAGATTACTTTCATCTGGTGGAGTTTGCATATAATAATGGGTATCAATATTCTTTGAGAATGAGCCCATTTGAAGCCTTGTATGGTACGAAATGAAATACTCTAGTGATCTGGGACAACCCAACAGATATAGTGGTACTTGGGCCAGAGTTTCTCAAGGAAATTGAGGACCAGATGGTAAAGATCAACCAAAATTTAAAGGCAGCTTAGGATAGATAGAAAGTTTATGATGATAAGAATAGGACAACTAGATAATTTAAAGTAGGGGAGCATGTGCTTCTAAAAGTGAAGCCTAAGAAAATCTCTTTGAAATTGGATAGTTGTACAAAGCTAGCAACCAGATTATGTGGTCCATTTGAAATATTGGATATAATAGGGCCAGTTGCATACATGCTTGTATTGTCTACTTACATGAATGGGCATAATGTGTTTCATGTCTCTTTAATAAGTAAATATGTACATGATCCTAACCATGTTATTGATTGGCATCTGATTCAGGTAGAGACATAGGGAGACTTTCAGATTCAGCTAGTGCAGGTATTTGACAGAAAGGTCAAAATGCTCCAGAGTCGAGTTATAGAGATGGTAAAAGTTCAATGGACCTGCTATGGTCCTGAAGATGCTACCTAGGAGGATGAATATGCCATGCGGGTAGAGTACCAACAAATTTTTGAATAAATTTAGAGATTTTGATCTCTATTTTGTATATGCACTAAGGACAGTGCCAAAATAAGGGGGAGTAGATTTAACACCCTGGGTTTCAAACCCCCATTTTAAATAATGTATTGTTACATTGTTGATAGGCCAGAGTGCCCAAACACTTATTAAAAGGCAAGTGTGCCCAATAAATGTAATCTTTTGATCATTATTAATAATACATACATCATTGGATGCTAGACGGATAAGGACTAGAGCTATAGGGGGTTATGATTCCACAAGAGAGGGGGCGTGAGAGGATACATGTTTATTTCCTATTTTTATTTACCCTTTAACTGAAGGGGGTGGGATAAGTTACATGGGCTTCTTTTGGAAGGCCACGAGGTTCTTGATTACCCACAAATTAGTTAAACCCGCCCCAAGCTTGATGGGGGGTTCAACTGGTGTCTTGTTCGCTCATTATTTGTTCATTCGTTTTATTATTCACTCATCCACTTGATCACTAGTTCATGTGTTCTTTTCATTTTCTCACTCATTCATTCATCCAGTCCTTACCTATCATGCATTGATCTATCCTCATCTGTGTCATGGATGGGGAAAGGGACACGAACTGTCAAAAATTAGCCATGATATTGTTGGTTGTAGTGGTCGCTGGTGTAATCCAGCCATAACTTAAGGATTGCATGTCTGAAATGTGTTGGCATGTGCCTAGAGTTTTTCACAGATGTGAGTCCTGAGAGTTCCATCATTGAGATTTTGGACCAGTTGCGTTGGAGCCCAAAATAAGGAGAATGATTGCCTAAGGGACTACATGGCAGAGATGGGTGGAGGTTAGTTCTCTTTGGTGGTGCATGTTGGGTAGAAGAGAGATGGGTACTTGGATTGTTGTGAGTGTGGGGAAAGCCTATGAGAGCTTGAGTGTTGACTGATTTGGGAAGCCAAGTAACACTCTGGAACTGGCCTTGTGGATTCATAGCCCTAGCTCGGGGGTGACATTGTTGTTGAGATTTGGAACAATAACGTCTATGGTTGGGTGGAACGTCCTTTCTCTGCATCTAGTTGGTGTCATCTTTTATAAATATAAGTTCTCTCTGTTATGGTATTATTTACCTGTATATGAATGTATTTCCGTTGTGTATTTATTTATCGTTTAATTGAATCTTTAGAATATGCATGCTTGCTGGTTATTGATGTGCATGTAGTTAAATCCTTTTCTTTTATGCATCCTTGTTAATGGAAAAATGGTATCAGTAGAAGAAAAAATTCCAAGGGTGGGCTTGAAGGTGGCGTACCCCAGCCTGTGAGTGGTCGGGTATGTTACAATTGATCATTTGTACAAAGTTTACAAGGAAAATTCACCTTCCACTTTTCTTTATTTCCCTCACCATCATTGTTATTTGATATATCATTGTTAGCATTGCCCTTGGGTTTATTATTATTATTATTCCTCCCACCCTTATTATTATTACCACATCCTTTCTTTATATTCACTACTGGTTGTTGGTTACCATTCGGTTCGGTCGACAACTATACAGAATGCACATACACCAACTAAGTGCATTAGAGACTCTCTTAGAGACAAATCCTTCAAATGGTTAATCACCAAGTCTATATACGTAGTATTTGCAAAGCCTATGATGCCATTAGCATGAGGCCCATGCGTTTTTATAGGGTCATAATTTGACCTCAGTGCATTAGGAATAATTTTGTATAACATCGTATTTTGAGAATAAATGAGGTCGAATTGTTGGGCTTTGAAAATAGCTTCCTCTTCAGACTTTACCCTAGATGTAGAAACATCCTTCGAAATATAAGGCAATAGGGACTTAAGGAACCATTCCAACTGGAACTCTGGAGGAATGTAGGATTTGGTCAACCTTTTCCATCTATGCCACTCTTGGATATGGTTGGAGATATGGGTGGCTTCATTCTGGCACACGGTCGAGAGAAGTTCTATGCCAACATTGTAACGAACCAACAACTGGATGTGTTTTAAAAAGACTAAAACCATACGATTAAAATTTCCACATGTTCCCCATGGTAGCTCAATGTAACATTTCAGTGTGACCCCCATGAGGGAGAATTGAAACAATATCAAATGAATAGAATCTTCATTAAGGGAATTGGATGAGAACCAAAGATGAAAAGTAGTAACATGATCACTTGGATCCTTGCCAATATTTCCCTCAAATTTTGGAATGTTCGAAGGAATATTGGTGGGGACGGGGGGGTATGATGGGTCATGCTGCACTAGATAATTCATTAATATCGAAATATATGGAAAATTAAGTCGGCTAGAAAAGGGATATGGGGCTGCGGCATATGAGCCCATGATCCCATGAAAGATTGATGTTGAGGGATTGTATCCCATCCGTGGTTTTTTTATGCACCATGGCCTTGTTCGATATGGTAATATCCTCCTCCAAATTTCACAAGAGGTTGTGTGGGCACCATACCTATAGGAATTTTATAATGAGCGTTATAAATAATCCCCCCAAATGGAGTGGCTCTAGGATGGGGGTTTCCCATATTATGAAACTGACTTCCACCGGGTGGAAATCTAGAGGATAGAGGTGGATTCGTCATACCAAACGTGTTGGTCAGAATCAGTGTGAAGGAGGAATGTGTGAAGGACAAAACATAGGAAGTAGCTTGTCCACCCGGCTGATTAGTCCATCCAATAGAATTAAGACTAGGATTGGACCCAGGAGGGAAAGGATGATGGATTCCAACTATAGGAGTGGTTTGGGGAATATTAACTCCACCAAACGAAAGTGGAATATGTAGAGGAACCATGCTCCTAGGTCCAATACTAGGATTTCTATTATTGGCTGGAATGGAAGATGAAAGTTGCGATGTCATATTCGACATACAAAAGGAGAAAGGGTTAGAAACCAAAGGAATGGATTAAGCATTGTATCCAGGAATACCAAAAGGAGACCCATAAGGTTTCATTACTATGGGTTGAGTAGTAGCCACAGGCCGAATAGGATTGATGACAAGAATCTTCAGCACTACAATTGTAGTGGTTGAAGGCATCAAAGGATTTCCATTAACTACGGAAGGTATGAGAGTGAAAGGACTCCCAATATATTTCTAATTCAACTCAGTACTCATACTTGTATGATCACAATTTTGGTAGGTGGAGGTGTGTGTGCCACGTTTGATAAATTTATTCTTTTTAGAAGGAAAAGTCTCATGATGTGGTGATAAATTTAGCAAACGACACAACCTGCGAGGGTGTTGTTCTATCTCTATGATGGCTGGAGACTCAAGATATAAAAACAAATCCTAAGGCCAAATAATAATAAAAGAGCACACAAAAATAAACAGAAAGGCCAATTGCACACAAATAGGATATAATGGATGAAAAGGGGCCTCCCTCACTAAATTAGGTATGCCTCTCCCAAGAGGAGCCTAAGACTCCCTTCAAAATATCGAAGGTATCATAATAATTTATAAGGGACCTCATGGGATTAACAACACAATTGGTCAGATCCCCCTAGAAAGGTAATCCTCCATAAAGGTTGTGTTTTTTCTGACCCTTATCTTAATAAGGGTATCTGTAGAATAACCCTTGTGTTGACGATTAAAATTGTCAACGGAGTTTTTCCTGCAAAGTGTTGCTAAATCTTCTTATTATAAAATATAAATAATACTAGTAGGTGGGACCCCCATAAACTATTGAAGATAAGATCTATTCATTTTTTATGGTGTGATGATGTGCGACACGACTTACATGGTTGATGAGATATTTTGTTATTGGCTATAGTTTGATCTTATGAAATGTTGGTTCCTTATGTTACTATGGCCTATGATATTCATTGATATCATTTCCACCTTTTGTTATCACACCTGCACAACAAACATGTGAGTGAAAACATAGAAAAGGAAGCTTGAAGAAAGGCAAATTTACCATAACAAATGCAAAAGAAAAATGGATCTAACTCTACAATTTTATCATACCACATACAAACAATTGGAAGGAAATAGGGAACAACACAACAGTTTCAAAGGGGAAGAATTTAAACTATCCTATATACTATACTATAGGCATGAAAGACTTAATGGTTATGGTTAGATCCTAGCTAGAAATTCAATGGCCATGGGATTTAACTAAGTTATGTGGTCAATATACATATGGTATATTTGGATGAACGGAATGTTGGTGGCTCATTTGAAAAAGTAATGGACATTAATGGTTATGTGATTTTGTTTGAGTTATATAATGTGAAATTGGATATATGATGGGGATGACACATTTGGGAAGTAATAGATTCATATTCCAACGCAGAGTTAAATTAATGGTGGTAATTAATATCTCGTTGGCATGTATCGATGAGTAAAAGAATTGTGGGTGGAGGCAACGTGCATTTACTGCACATCACCTTTACTCCTTTCGTTAGCTGCCACCCTAGTTGGGCTATTGTTCGACCTTGTTGTTGTGGTTATGCTCCAACTTCTTAGCAGAGAGGAACTGCTCGGCCAGCTCTCGTTTTAAGGAATTCGATTACGGGTATGTATTTTTTTGTCCATTCATGAGTCTGCTCTGTTTATGAAATGATTAATGGCTCGGGTGTATTGGTTTGTGTTTTCCTTAAGTGTTGCAACTGTGAATTTTTTTTCTCTTGTAATGAAGCATTGATGGTTCTTTCTTCAATAATATTGAATCCATAGAAGTTATCGGTCATCTTGGGTGCTAGCTCTCTATTATCCTTGTTGGTTTATTTGCAGGGTTTTGTTGGTCTTAGGTCGGTTGGTTGTCCTCACACGTTCGTAGCTATGTCAATTCTCTAGATTTTATGGGTTTAATGGTTGGAGGCATTCTGCGTCACTGTGTTTAGTTCACTTGGGAATTTGTTGAATGTGCCACTAGGGGTCACAAAATGTGTTTCTTGTTCTTACTTGGCCTTGTCCTCACCCCAATGTTGTCGTTGTTTGATCGAAGATCACGAGGGTTATATCCTACGTGTATTAAATAACATTGGCAGGCCGAATGAGAGTCTCACCTTCTATAATGCCCCCCTTCTATGGATTTGTTACCTGCCCATGAATGAGTCGTGTTTCTCTCTATGTATGCACTATTGGCATTGGATTTTTCACCACTACAAGGAGTTGGCTCTGTTCTCCCTATTTTGGATACAAAACAAACCCTTAGCCTCCAGTCTAAAGTTGTTTAGAGAAGACAGTTGGGCCTGTCAAGTTTACTATGGGTGATGTTGGATTGAATGTATCGTCGATTATTTTGAGTATAGACTCACTGAGTTTTCCATATGATAGTCGTGCTTGTTTGACATTTAGTTACTTCCTCTGTATAACAATGGTACACCCTCTTTGTTATTTGCAGAAATCAAATTACACAGTCACTCTCCTTATGTTTAATAAGTCAGTATTGTTTAATGGAGAGGGCCTCTGTCCCAATTCAAATTGATACGTGGGTATGCATGGTTGTCACAACTTGTTAGGTCGATTGAGTTTTTTGACAGTGATGGATTGGTTGGTTGATACAAAGTCACTAGTATTTTTTGTGCTAAGGATTGTTTGGATGATTAGCTAGCATTGGTTACAAATGCTTGATGTTTCTCATGCATATTGCATTGTGTGTGTGGTGTTTTTGTCATGATAACTGTTAGTTTATTTTGGGGCCAAATGTTTATTGCAACCAGGAATATTGTATGAACGACATCCACTGCATGATTATGATTGTATGATTGTTTAAGCTGAGTGTACACAACATAGTCGATTACATCTTGACTAAATCGAAGCGATATTGTATTAGATTGATGGCTCAACATGATGGGTTGAGTTATTTCCATGACTGTGTGTTTGGTTTTGTAAAATGGAAATGTTGCATCATGGTGTTTTGATGGCTATGCATTGTGTATAACATGGATGGCTTGGGTTTCACACTCAGGGATACCCACAGAGTTTTAAGCATGTTTTTGTTTCAACCCGATCATTTGTTGAGACAGGATTTTTGTTGATACCTCACTGTGTTGGATGGGTGGCCGATCTTTTTAGAGTGACATTAAATTGGGCTTGCACTGTGATGGATTTACACTTGCATGATTGAATTACTCAACACATATCTTTTGTTGGAATGGTGGATGTTGTATGTTTAAGTGTCAATTCGGGTTTTTCATTTTGATCTTGATTATTGGGTTTACTTCCCCTATATATGTTTAATGAATATCATTGCATTTAAATGACAGGCCTGATTGTAGTAGTAGTGTGACTTCATTGTTAATTTTGGAAACATGACTTTGATTATATTTCTTGATTGAAGTAATGTATGGGTAGTGGTTGATTTTGATGTTTTACATATTGGGAATGGTTACTGTTCGAAAATTGTTATAAGATGAAAAGTATGTAAATGAAAGGAACATAACCCATTTATAGATTGTGTGGAATGTATACTCTCTTGTGATGACACTGTTGGATATTTGATTATGAATAGTGAACTAGTTAAATGCACATAAATTGTTATTTGGTCACAATGATTTATGGTTGATGCATCTCTTTTCACAGAATGTTTTATGGATCAATTAATTAATTTAATGAAAAATAATCGTTTTTCTTCCCTTCCAATATTTCATTTTCCGCTAATTACAAATCCCATCACCTTCCCATATTCATTTGTTCACTCCCTATTCTGAGATTGATTATAGTCAAGAAAATTTTGGTGTTAAGGCAGTTGAAAGTGGTAGTGTCTTGTGTGGATTATAATGATGTTTTATTTGTTTTGTTTTCAGTTGATTGTTGTTGTCATTGAGAAGTAACCATGTTTTTTCCCCCCTCATTATACCACGTTTCACTCAATACAAACCCCTCACATATCCCAGAACTCTTTTCACCCCCTTCTCATTGATAAACAAGAAAACAATTTGTATGGATTAGATTGCAAGAGTTTGATGCATCATTCAGTCAAATCTATTTCATATTTTTAAGAAATGTCATGTATGGTTATTTAAAAGACTATTTCCTAATCAATCATGCATACATGAATGATTTTTTTTAGTCAAGGTAGCCATGGCCAGGGAAATATAGGTGGAGGTAATTGGAACATAGGCCCAAGAAGGTCCAGGCTCTCCATACATTTTGATGTTGATACACAAGATCTTGGCCAACTGCTTCATGCCATATTTTTCAATTGGACTGGGCAGGGAATAGTCCAACCTAGGCCTGAAAGACCCCCTTTCCAAGCCACACAAACTCCCAAAATCCCTGTACCTCCTCATGTCTCATTGAAGCCCGAGGTCCTTGAAAATGATGGATGACGGGAGATTGTCCACCCGATAGTCTCCCAACATCGTGGCTGGCCCAACTTATCCTTTCCTTCTCCTCCGTATATTAAAGCCATTTTAGAAGCTTCCCCTGACCACTCACTAGTGAAATCCTCCCATTCTAGCAAGGGATTGAAAACTTAGGCCCACCATGCCCTTGATAAAGGAAAATCCATTGCTTCCCCTTCCTCACCCTCCAATAGCTCTAACAAATCCATGTCTTCTCAAATGCATTTTAGGGACGATTGTTCCCACATGATCAGCAAGATTAGGACTAAAGGATCTGCACAACCAAAGGCAAATTCAGGAAAATCAAGAGGTGACAGCAACAATCAAGGAAGGGTTGCATAAAAAACTGGGAAAAATGGTTTTTGAGTTTTATTTTTATGCATTGTTAATGACAGTTGACTTCAAAACATTTTGGACAACATGTTTTATTTTGGATATATGAGTAATATTTTTGAAAATTATTTCAAATTTCATGAGATAAATTTGCCAAAAGTGAATATGTTGATGGGAGACACAAGGATGTGTGTTTTACTTAACTAATGGTTATTTTATGATTGTTATGATTATTATGAACTAAAGGGAGTCACAAGGGGTCCCACCTACTAGTTATTATTTTATTTATAACCCTTATTATAATTATTACTCTTCCCCCTAACTAAATTTA